>JARYGA010005314.1:0-49932 GCA_030545235.1 Helianthus tuberosus | reverse complement strand
ATTTTATTAAACTCATGGATTAACGTGGGCTTCACATACATTGGGCTTCAAAACTGATTTGGGCCTCAAGTTGATTCGTCGATCAGCATATTAAGATCTGTTTCGTCATTATCTGTTTCGTCAATAACTTCAAATTAATTGTGTTCCGTCGAGCACCTGTTATCTACAATCTGTTTCGTCGATTATCAATTATTATTCTTGTTTCGTCGAATCAAAGGCTGATCTGTTTCGTGGAACATTATAAACAAATCAGTTTCGGCATTCAGTTTCGGCGATACTTGTGATTTTTGAACAGAAGGTTTGCAAAAGTGTTCTAATTGTTTGTTTTCAAGTGTTTGACCAGGAAATATCATTCATATACCAAATATGAGCTGCATAAGTCCATGGGATTGGAGTATGGACTCGAGACCACCTGAAGATCCAACCTCTGCATCAGCATGGGTGAGGAATGTTTTTGGTCAACCTTCTATAAGTGCAGGACAATGGGCACTTGTATCAAATCAAAATATTCAAAATCTTTTGCTCAGCGAGAGCGAAACGGGCAACAACAATCGCCCACCAAAGTTGAATCATATGAACGAGTTTCCATCATGGAAAGGTCGTTTCCATACATACGTTCAAGGGCAAAGCACTGATCTTTGGAGGTGTTTCATTACTCCACGTAATAATGCTCTCGAAGTAGCAGCTTCAACGGCAGAGGGTTTTTCTAACATGCAAGAAAATGACAAGAAAGCCTATGAATTTGAGAAAAAGTCGTTTGCTATTCTTACCCAAGCGCTTCACAAAGATATTTATCATCAATTCTCTTATTGTACGGACACGGAAACATTATGGGATTCTTTGGTAACAAGAGGAGAAGGAAATGCAGCTACTAGAAAGTCACGTCATGATCTATTGAAGAAAGAGTTTGAATCATATCACTTCTTGGAAAATGAAACTCTAAATGATATGACTACACGTTTTTATCATTTGATTAGTGAAATGTTTGCTTATGGTGTTACTTCAACTCAACAGGAATTAGTTGCATGGTTTGCTGATTCGCTACCTCCAAAGTGGAGCCCATACATTGAGCTTTTAAAGCATACCGGTGTTCTAGATGCTGAAAATGTCAGTATCTATGAATTCATACAGAAGCTGGAACACAAGAATGATGAAGAAATTCGGAAAGCTAAACGAATTGCTGCTCCTCAAAATATCGAAATGTATTATGGAGGAGGTATTATCCCGTCAGCTAGTTCAAGTTCAGCTCAGCAACCAAAGTTACAAACGGCGTTTGTATCAAAGACAAACTCTTTTCCGTTTCCACAATCAGCTCCACCTCCGGTCTTTGATCCAAGTGCCTATTTTCCTAAACTTGCTGTCGATTGTGGTCCGGCCATACAGTTGGGAAACAGTGATCAAACAAGAACTGCGTTTTATGCTGAAATTGTCAAGAATGTCAGCGATGGTGAATCTTCAGGAAGTTATTACAGTTCAGAATCGGACGTCAAGGAGGGAATGGATTCTGAAGCTGATAATTTGTCGAATGATGCCAACGAGAAATCGGACTTGATCAAGAAAGCTGATGCTACATCAGAAGAAATGGAGAAGATTCTCACTGAAGATGGATCTTTCTCTTCTCAGACTGCCTTTATGGCTAATGTCACAGCTTCTACAAGTCAGGTAAAATCTGAAACTCTTATCATATGTGGAGATTGTGATTATATGAAAAATGAATGTGAAAGAGTGAAACTTGAATGTGATACAATTCATAGTCACAATCAGAGTTTAGTTGTTGAAATGGCTAAGTGCAAAGAAGCGAATATGGCTCTGGTTAGAAACGAAAAGGAGTTTAAATCTGTAATTGAGACTCTAAAGAAAAATGTTTCCGAAGTAACAAAAACTGTTTATCATAAACAAGTTAGTATAAATGATTACATTAACATTGTTGAGGAAACTAAAAAGGAATTAGCCATTGCAAAATGCGAGCATGATGCAATCAAGCAAAAGTTGGAGAGTTATTCTAACTCCCGATTTGTGCTCGATCACATTATTGACGTTCAACAACTGAAGGGAAATGTGAGTGGTGTTGGGTATAAGAAGTGGCCGCCCCCTTTGAGAGACAACTATACTCGAATGCCCAATGAAGAGGATATGCCTCGGTATGAACCCAGTGTGCCTCTTGATTATGAGGAAGTTTCTACTGGCCTAGGGTTCAAACCGGACAATTCATCGGAGGGCTCATCTGATAACAAAGAAAAGTCATCATGTGCTTCAAATCAAAGTCCTCCAACCGTTGAGGACTATGATTCGTTAGATGATGAATCAGATGTGAATGACTAGGATGAATCACTTGATGAGACGAAAGGAGTAGAAATTCCAATTGAGAATCATATTCTTTGTGATCCTCCTACTCCTGCCGTGCAACCTGTTGCCAAGCAAGTGATAGATCCTGTCAAGGATGTCAAAGATGACAATGAATGTGTGTCTGCTGTTAAAAGCAATAACGTGTTGTACACTTTAGTTGGTGATGACAAAATTTATTCAAACACAGCTTTTCCAATTAAAAATGTCAATCAATCTTTAATTGATAAAGTGTTTGAAGATACTACCAGTAAGTTTTTGGAAAAGGGGATCCCGAGAGTTTCAGTAACTCAGTGTGATCCGATTCCAAAAGCTGAAGTTAGAAGAAAATTTGGAAATCAAAAATCACCAACGAAGCAACAACCTATCGCTTTTAAGGGTAAACAACAACAACGAGCTCAAAAGCCCAAGGCTAAGGTTGAAACAAAAGGAGCTCGTTTCAAGAAGAAAAACAAAGACATTGAATTTGTGGCCTCCAAAGGTACTGATAAAGTGGAGACTTTTGAAAATAAGTCAAATACCGATTTTGTTCAAAAAGTCAACATTTTGAAACGTAATAATGATAACAATTACACTCAACACACAAATGGGTGTGAAGCTAGTACCTCTGGGTCTACAACTTCAACGTCAGGTTATCGAACAGATTCTCCTATGTTTGTTGAAAGGAGAACTTGTTTCAAGTGTGGGAAGTTTGGGCACATTATTAAAGACTGCACAAACTCGCCCAAACCAAATTTTGTGGAAAGAGCCCCTTCTGAACACGGTCACTCACAAAGTCGTCATGTTTCTCCAAAACATGATAAACACACTATTAAAGAACAGGAAACAAAACAACGACATAAGAATGTGAAGGTGATCGAAAAGGCTTTAAAACCGGAAAATGTTAAAAGGAAACCAAGTTCACAACAACCGTTAAAACCAGAAATTGTAATCAATACACAATCTGGTAAATGGAAACAAGCTTGGAAACCTAAAACAGGTGAAGGTTCAGGGGGAGGCGTGAAATTTGAAAATCATCAAGAGATTGAAATTACATTTCTTGATTCTCAGGGGCAACCCAAGTCTATGAAGGCTTGGGTCCCCCTCTCCATCTAATCTCTGAGTGAGTGTGTAGGATGTTCCAGGAGGAACTATCGATAGTCATCGGATTGTTGATAGTGGAGTGTCCATGCACAAGATAGGCGACTCAAAGCTCCAAGATATTGTTATTTTTAGGAGTGGTTGCCATTGATGGAGAGAAGAAAAAGAAAAAGAAGACAGAATTGTCTGTCGAAAGAAATTGAAAGCTTCGACAAAGTGAAAATCATTCCAAAGTTTGATTGTTCAAGGCTTTGATCGGGTCCCCAGGATAGATTCAAACAAAATGTACGCACTTGCAGCACGTCTGAAGTTCAAAATCAACAAGATGAACGTGCAGTGTACATTTCTTCTCGGTGAAATTGAAGAAAATGTGTTTGTTGATCAAACCAACTGGGTGTGCGGATGCCTTGGCGTGGATTGAACAACCGCACACTACTTCTCAAACAGAAAGACAAAGACCTTCGCTGGTGCAATGTGGAAGACCAGCCGGACCCAAAGGTTTCTGATCTTGTTGCTGTGAAGAGATTTCTAAGTAGCTACAAAGAATTGACTTTGAAGTCCACACCGGGTGGATATCCAGTTTGGGAGAGCACTCAGATTCCTTGCAATGCACGAAGCAGTTGCAGGATACGGTTTTAAATTTCTAATCTCTCTTATACTTGTCGATATTTAAGTTGCTTTATAAATTGCTATCCTCTCGTAGCACTCTTTGGCCAGACAATGTTGTCATGGTCCGCACCGCTTACCGACATGCCAACTCATTTTTCCAAAATTCGATAAATCATTTCTGATTAAATTTATTTTGGTAAACGGCATTGAGGTATAACATGAGTTAACCGACATCGGGAAATCCTTTTTGTAAATACCTTTGTGTCTTTTAAATTTATCATAGTTTGTTGATTTTAGGGGGAGTAAATCCAAATTTGAAAAAAAAAAGTGAAAATTTTCAAAACGCAAAAACATTGGAAAAACAAAAATGAGTTTCCTGGCGAGCAAAAGAGAAAATGATAGTAAGATCAGTGGTCTGTCTAAACCTCTTCGAACTGAAATGCAAAATGAAAAATGTTAAGCAGCTCTATATAAGATGTATCGGTAGGCTCACAATCATTTTAACGTGTGCAGGGTGACATAAATCTTAAATCGACTGAAGACCAGGTGGGAACCGCACATTGGCATATGGTTTTAGTACCGAAATTTCGTTTGAGAGATTGCCGAGGTTCTGAGATATTCGGTCTTTATGCTGCTTATCATCTGGGTATCATGGTTGTATCCCAAACCGTAAAAATATCGGAGACGAAGTCTAAGATCTTCCATGATACCATACATACGTGTACATATTGCATTCGACCTCAATAAGTGATCAACAATCACATGTCCAAACAAAATAAGTGATTATATATCACAGATTCTTTGCGGGAGTCAAGTTCGTCTCTTTGTTGTACGAAAGTACTGACCTGTTCACGGACTTGCTCCTGTGCCCTTCATGCATCTGAAAATCAAGTTCCTCATCAATAAGTGATTCTATCACATAGGGCTTGTTTTCAAATCAAAATAAGTGAGTTTCTCACATCTTTTATACGGTTAAACGGATGTTAACAGTATACTCACCGGTAAGATGAACTCTTGTGCATACCTTGATACGGGAATGTGTCGTGTGTGGATGAACACCGGTCGGTAAGTATAAATCATACCTTAACGTATCCCCTCGCCATAATTACATCTGATAAGTTGAGCTTATGTGGACAACAATACCGATAATTGTTATAGGATGCTTATCTAATTGTTAACAAAATGAACAACCAGAGCGTTTTGGCGTGACCGTACACTGATATGATTCTCTTACCCTCGAAACTCGCAAAAGGAATGTTTGTAAATATTTATTTACTGCTTTCAGTTTCTGCATTTCTGTGTATATTTATTTATTGATTTCCGTCTTTACATTTGAAAAATGAAAAATTTCAAAAAGATTTTAGGTGTGTTTTAATCTAAACTTTATAAAAATCCAAAAAGATTTTGCTTCTAGTTTATTTTTGATTGATCGATGTTGGAACTCGAGTCTATCCTACCCAAAATCCTGATCGTAAGCCGGAAAACAATTGCACCTTCATAAACAGTCGAAGTTAACAAGTTTTCAAAGTTAAAGGATAAAAATTGATCATTTTCTAAACTTTCAAACTGTTGTCGGTCGGTAGTTGATTGAGATTTGATCTCATATGTGTCATTTGTTTAAATGTTAATTATATTCCAAGCGGTTGTTCTCATTATGCGTTTAGCTTTCTTGTCTGTGCAGATGCTAAAGGCGAGGAGAACATGTTCAATGACAAGCTTTGGAATGAAGACACGAAGTGGAGGCACTCAAAGGATAAAATGATCGAGTTGCCACTGACCCTTCATCAACACCACAAGGATCTGAAGAATTGACAAATCAAAAGATTCACGAGCATAACTCAATGGAGAGTTTATTTTAAGGGGGAGTTAGTTAACACACTACCTGAATGAAAAAGGGAGTTTGTTGATACACTTTCTACTTACGACATGTGAAGACTTTGAAGATCCTCCGACATGAAAGACACGGAAGATGAACCTCATGAGTAGCGTCCAAGGGGGAGATTGTTGGTACACTTTATGTGGACGCGACTCGACTCAGTTCGATTCGGTTCGGGTAGACTCGGTTAGGTCCAGCTCCAGCCCGACGTCATGACATTCCTCCGTCGTGCGCCCCAGAGTTCGACATGCGAAGCACGGAGCGCCGCGAACCAAGACAAGGTGACACATCACCATGACATCATCTCTGTGATGTCATGATGATGTCATTATGGTGAAATTACAAATACAAATGGCAGGAACTTGTCTGGGCCGAGAATTCAACACATGTGGGCCGTAACTTGTTTGTGGGACTTGACTTTATTTGGGCTCAAACTACACTCGACGAAACAAGTTTAGAATTAATATATATGTCGACGAAACAGAATGTGTTTCGTCGTCTTTAGTGTTTCGTCGTGGCCTTTATGCATTTCGTCATGTCTGTGTCTGTTTCTAGTATAAATACCCCTCTCAGTTTCTGTGTGAAACTGATGATCACAGAGAGAGAGAGACTTAGTGAGAGTCGTTAAAACATTGTTTGTATATGTTTGTGGTTGTACTCGTCCCTAATCAATAGATATTGAATCTTTGGTTACGCGTGTGTTATACATTTTGTTTGGTTTGCACCGTCACGGGGATTCCGCACCCGTTACCGTGTTTGTGATAAACAAGGATAGGTGTTCGTTATCGATCCTCCACCGGAAAAACGGGACCTACAGGGATTCACATCTTCCGTTAATTGAATTCTCCTACAACAACAGTTATCACTCCAGCATCAGCATGGCTCCTTTCGAAGCTCTCTATGGTTGAAAATGTCGTTCACCAGTCTGCTGGAATGAGATCAGTGAGGCCCAGCTTACTGGACCTGACCTTATTTTAGAGACAACTGATAAGGTTAAGAAAGTTCGTGATAACCTTCAGACAGCTAGAAGCCGTCAAAAGAGTTACGCGGACCAATGACGCAAGCCCTTGGAATTTCAAGTCGGTGATCGCGTATTACTTAAGGTTTCACCTTGGAAAGGTGTGATCAGATTTGGAAAGAAAGGAAAACTTGCACCTAGATACGTTGGACCATTCAAGATCGTCGAAAGAATCGGTAAGGTAGCCTACAGACTTGAGTTACCTCCTGAACTTGGAAATGTTCATCCAACCTTTCACGTGTCCAATCTCAAGAAGTGTTTAGCTGATGACAACCTCCACGTACCACTCGACGAGATTCGTGTTGATAACACGATGCATTTTGTTGAGAAACCAGTGGAAATCATGGCCCGTATAGTCAAGTGGCTCAAACGCAAGCGCATTCAATTGGTCAAAGTTTACTGGGAATCTAAACATGGACCTGAGTTTACTTGGGAACGTGAAGATCAAATGAAGGCGAAGTATCCGCATCTATTCTCACGAGTTTCCCCTAAATAAATTTCGGGACGAAATTTCCACAAGTAGGGGAGACTGTGACATCTGTGCTTGTAATCATTGTAAACAATACAGTTATCAATAAAACAATGTTATTTAATCCCAATGTTTGTTTGTTTATGTTTAACATCTTTCATGTTTTGATTTTCATTCAATTTTAAACTCTACATCGCTTTCTGGAGAGTTATACGCAAACTAGTGCGTAAACGTAATCAGTTTAACACGAAAAACACTCTGGAACATGAACATATGCTTAACATACCTTAAATAACCTCTACATAACTTAGAAATAAGTTTTGAAGGCTTTGGTATGGCAAAATCAAGTTTAATCGCTTACAGGGACTAAATTCGACAAACTATGAAAGTATGATGATTTGTACTGGAACAGACATTCTGGAACATGACCATTAGTTAAACATACCATAAATTTCCTTTACACAGCTTAGAAATAGGCTTTGAGGAGTTCGGTGTGCTAAAATAAACTTTTGGGTCATTCAGGGACTAAAAGCGTCAAAAAGTGCACAAGTTTGCATTTTCGCGCATAACTTACGTTCTGAATACATCCGGACATCCAAAAATTTATGTAATCATTAAAATATTATGTTTTAGTGATTGGCTTGTTAAAAATCCATTCGTCGCGCAATTTGGATCGTTTTCGTGTCCGTTACGACTTCCGTCGTAATTAACCGAACAACGCAACCGTACGGCCAAACGAAATGACATCCGACATATTTTTGAGCATATTTTAAGTTCCTTATACTTTAACTTCTTATTAGAGCCTTAAAATGAGGTTAACGGGGCTTAAACGTGTCAAAACGCATCAAAAATCAAGTTCGGAGTCACAGGGGCCTGTTCTGCCAAAAATCAAACTTTGTTGGTCTGCACAAGGCTTACGGACCGTAAGCACTTATCCATACGGTCCGTAAGGACCTCCCAGATAAGCAAAACCAGTTTTAACAGCTGTTATACACGCTTAACCCACATGCAAATGGTATTTCTGAAACTATGGGCTTAATCTAGGGGCTCCAATGGTTTTGAAAAACCATGGGTGCACATGTACGGACAAGATCAAAGCACGTTATTCGACGAACGATCTTAACGGTCCTAAGAAATCTATAAATACCCCTCAAGTTCACAACTCAAAACCCACACCATTGAATCTGAATTTGTGCTCTAAGTTGATGTGTTTATCACTTCATACCTGAGAATATTCGGATCAAAACTTCCGTTCTTGGACCCGTTGTAAGTCCTCTTTCGTTCTTTTAGCATTTTCTGAATTGACCAGTTTATGGTCAACACGAAGTTCGGTTGAACTTCGCAACGTGAACGTAATCACGATGGTTATAGTCCCTTGTGACTATACCTACTGATTACCACGTTATCTGGGCTCAGTGACGAGTCGTAGTTTCGGCCAAAATGCGTATTCTTGCGTTATTTTGTAACCAAACTACTTTTAGGTATCAAAACCGTTTGTTTTGATACCAAACTTATTTTCTAACTTAGTTAAGCATGTTTTAACATGCTTAGCTCGTCATTTATAGTTTAATGCTTATATAGGGTCGTAAGGTAAGCGATCTAAACAATCCCTTATACTTTCGAACCCGACCCGCTTGGTCGATCATTAGGATCCGACCAAACGCATTAGGTGACCATAGTTGTATAGGGAATAACCTTCTGAGGTTATACCTTATGGTCACGACGTTTAGTTAGTTGTATAATAGGTAGTTTATATGCCTTAGGTAAATTACCAAAATGCCCTTTTTACGCCAGAATTCATTTTAAGCATATGTAACATAATTTTTGATATCTAAACTGATTCAGAAACAATATTAAACATGTTAAGGCATATTTTACTTATCACATGACTGGTTAGGCATTCCGAACGCGTTTTACGCGAACGACGCATTAAAGTAGCATAAGCTACCTAAACGGGTCGTAATGGGTCGTAAGCACTTAAGTTAGGTTTCATTTTAGTATGTAGGCTTTGTTAAACCATATTACATGAGTTCCCATACTCGTTTGGTTTACAAATCCTCATTCTATCCGATCCTCCGATTTAGGTCCGGTTTATTAACATAGCTACCTATATTAGGTGTCGTTTGATTTCTGTGATCTCTAGCATTGTTTGGTTGTTACTCAAGGACTTCTAGGCAATCTCAAGTGAGTACATAGACCCCTCTTTAACTGTTTTCAAATTGTTTTGGGGTGAAACACATGTGCCTACTTGTTACTTTCGTGTTTTCCATGTTTTCATATCATATGCTTGTTATGTTCATTAGTACACATATAGTACATGATTTCATACATGTTTTGCTATGTATGTTCACTTAGCATGCTAGCACATTATTTTACATTACATCTTATGCTATGTATGTTCATTTAGTGCATACTTAGTACATTGTTTTACATTACATTTATGTTGCATATGTTCACTCAACATATGGACACATTGTTTTACATTTCACTCTATGTATGTTCTTTAGCATACTTAGTGCATTGTTTTCACATCACATGTTTACATTTGGTATAACATTTGGTTGTTTAACGAAACTAATACATTCATTAACACCGATCATGCTGCTCGGTAGTAGGTAGTGGTACCATAGGACTTGACAACTCCCATTCCTGAAATCCTGGGTTTATTTGGACGTAAGGAATGACCGGATCCGAAAACATTTTTGATAACCTTTACTTTAAGGTTATCCTACTGTCTCAAGGCTTGGATGTAGACGTTTAACTTACCACATAAGTGTTTGTATCAGTAAAGCATGCAGTTATTTTGCAAAACATGACTTTTGATTATTCAAAATACTTTGTTTTGAACATTTTTACTTGTGGTTTAAGTAGTCTCATTTTACTTACCATACAATTACATTGTTTACACATTACATGATTTACATTTGACAATAAACATTTGACCATACATAAACATTTCTACAATTGTTAAACATTACATCTTGGTGGTTTGTTTGGGTAAGTGATTTATATAACGAGGCGACGTGTAATACGATAAAAACATGGTGGATACGCCGCTGGTACATCCTATATAGAAGTGCTTTTATGGTATTACATATCGTAGCGTTATTTAAACCATTTCAGTTTAGACATATTACATTTACAACACATTTTCACATAGACATCCTTTTACAAATAACTTAATTTATACAAACTCATTTTACTTGGTTGTTCACTTAACCGTACCTTATTCTTTTATATATATATATATCATCTGATTTATTCATCGCTTTTCAAATGATTTATGAAAGAAAACACTCAACAAGGTTCATGACTACTTTTTATTAAACAGTTCTTTAAACTCAAGTCATGAATCCTATTTTCACAAATCCTATGTATCTCACAGGCATTTTTTATGCTGACGTACCTATTTTCACATGTGTTTTCAGGAGCTGTTGCATAGGATGTTCGAGACACACTTAGGCGGACCTGTGCCTTAGTGACTTAAAACGAAGCAAGAGCTAGTTAAATTATATTATGTACTCTTTGTTTCTTGTTTTAAGACAATGTAACTCTCTTGTTTGATAAATAAAACGTAACTTAAATTTCCATGGTTGTGAAACAATTGATTCTCTAGTATATTAACTGCCTGTTAATTCTGTGAAGCATGAATTGCCTGGCCTTGATTAACTGCTTTTATGATACGTGATAATTGCTTAAACACACTTCGTGACATAGATGGCATGTGAATCTAAACGAACTTAACTGATTGAGTATACGTGCATAACTATAGGACTTGACTGATTACTTGTGAGCACGTGGTTTAGCATACCGAGCAAACCAAGGTGAGTTCACACTCTTTCCAAGGCATGGGGTTCCCAAGGGTTGGGAATGGGTTAATGATTTAAACGATAACTACAACCATCCTCCGTGGGTAGGATGCCAAGATTACACACTAGACCAAACCTCTATCATGAAGTCCCTCATTTATATCGACTTAATCGCCGAGGCCTATAGCGAGCGGGTCATTAGTTAATAGCGCTATTAGGTTTAACAGACCTCACACCGTGCCAGTCGGACGGGCGTGTACTAATGGACTAAGGGCAAAGGGTCAATGCTGATAGACATTGACTTAGGGCACCACTTACATTTTCGTAGTAGTCGATACACACGGTCTAATAACACATGGGAAGCCCCCACTAATCTTTGCAAACATGTCTGGGAGGCCGCGATACGAATTAATACGTTACATGGTTTACAAAACGAACATATGATTTACCAAACGAATGCTATAACTAAACAACCAACTGTGAACTCGCTCAACTTTGTTGTTGACTCGTTGTTACATGCCTTGCAGGTCGTTAGGTACTCATGGAGCTTGCACAGGGAGGCGCGGTCATTGTGGGACATGGCTGTGTGTGCCATGATAAAAACATTACTTTATTTCGTACTTAATACTTACATTGGGTTTTTACAATTATGCTTCCGCTAAACACTTAACTACGTTTTTGATTTGAAACACCTTTCATATTGTGTGGTTGAATTTTACTTATTACTTGTTATATTCAATATGATTGGTGGCTTGATCCTGGTCAGTCACGCCTCCAAGCGGTGATACTCCGCGTGTGGATTTTGGGGGTGTGACACTTTTGACTAAATTAATGCGCCATTTATATTCATGGATCTCATGAACAGGGTATGGAAACCCTAATTGGATAAATTCATGATAGTATTCATTGACGATTATACTTGCCTATTCGCGAACTAAAGAGAATCATGAGTAACAATTGAAGTTGACTATGGAGTTGTTGAGGAATAAGGAAAGTATGCATGTAGATCCGCCTAAGATTGGAGCAATCAAGTGTTGAGAAGCGCCTAAAACCCTATCGAGAGTACGACAATTCATAAGACTAGCTGGGTGCTACTAGAGATTTATTAAGAATTTCTCTAAATTAGTGCAGCCTTCAACACTAATAACCCCAAGAGGAAAACGGGGACTGATTGGACAGGAAAATAGGAGGAAGTTTTCAAAACCTTTGGAGGAAATGTTGAGCACGTGTGCGATTAATTTCGAAGAAAGTTAGAATACTCTCATGCCCTTGGCAGAGTTATCCTACAATAATAGTTATCACGCTAGTATCTAGATTGCTCAGTTTGAAGCCTTGTATGGATGGAAGTGTCGATCGCCACTTTGTTAAGCTAACGTGGAAAAAGACAATTAACCAGACCCTAGTTTATCCCGGAAACCTGCGACAGGATTTGCCTAGATCAAGGGAAGGCTGAAAATCGCCAATTGATCGACAGAAGGATTACATGGACAACTGAAGGAAACTGTTGCGATTTCAGATCGAAGATTGTGTTCTATCGAAGGAGTTATCTTAAAAACGGTGTTACTAAGTTAGCAGAGAAAGAAAAGCTAAGCCACATCGATTAGGTCCTTCCAAGAGCCCATCTTGAGTTGGATCAATCGCTTATAGGCTCAAGCTACCATAAGGATTGAGTGGGGTACATGATGTGTTGCATGTGTCCAGTTTGAGAAAGTGTATAATGGATAATACACTGATTTTATTCTTTGTAGAGATTTATTTAGGCGATAAACAGAAGTTTATCGAAGTACCGTAGAAGCAGTACGGATGACTCGAAGAGTTATGTTGATAACCGGAGAGGCGATTACAGAATTCTAGTAGTATATGTGATTTATTGATTGTGCAATTCGTGGATATCTGAAACTAATGCAAGGAGGAAAGAAAACGAGTTCATGAGATTAGATACTTTCGAGAGCCCATCTAGAGTTGGATCAATCGTGTATAAACTAAGACTACCTCAGGTATAGGGCAATGTATATATAAATATACGTATGTTAAACCCAAAATGGTGGAACATTGATTTAACCTTTCCTGATTAAGTGCTTGTAAATGTTGAACCTTGGAAAAGGTAGAGAGTGTTGAGAAGTGAAATTAGGAAATAAGAATGTATGTAATATAGGTCTATGAAGATTCTTGGTAAGAATCAAAGTTTCTCACAGAAACTACAAGACCATATTCAGCAAGGTTGTTTTTACTGTTTCCACCAAGTGCGAAAACAAAACCTGTAGAGTAAAAATTTCAGGGACGTAATTTCCTAAACAGAGGGAGATTGTGACACCCGGCTTTTCAGGCCGTACCGTACAACTGTAACACGTATTGTGAATAGATAAAAGGCTGTATTTGAGTGATTATGATGTTTATATATGAAATTTAATGAGTTGGTAAATTTAAACCTTGGTAAAAATTAGGTTGGCAACGATAAGATAAACGCTTACGCGTAACGGTTAAAATGCGAAACGAACGTGGGTGACCACCCGATCAGTGTTAAAATCCTAAAAATAGTCTGTTATGATTAGAATAGTAATTTTAATCATATTCGTGAGGAAAAATAAATTAAAACACTAAGAAACTCTATTTTTCGAGTTTGAGCGCGTACCGCGCGACACTGCGCACATTAGACAAAATACCGTCAACGCAGCCAGTCAAGGAAACTGGTAATTATTTCAGTAATAATTTTGTGTGATTATTTTTATAGAATGATCAAAATAATTTAAAACACACTAAAACGGGATTAAAACGCTAAATAAAATACCCGGTATCCAGTATAATACATGTTTTAATACTAGTTTACATATATGTGTGTATATATATATGTGTGTGTGTGTGTGTGTGTACGTGTAATATGTGTGAGGGGGGAGATAGGTGGCGGCCATGGGGGACATGATGTCACACCCCAACCACATAAAACCACAAATCATGGCGGAAACGTCGGGGAGTGTTGTAATAGAATGATTGTTTCATAACACATGGATTGAAGTTCTGTTTTATTAAATTAAATGTATTACATTATATTGAAATTAGAAACAAAACATGAACAAATAGACATTCATTATTATTAAGTCACTAAGGCCTCGTCCGTTCCTATGTGAGCATGCATCAATATCATCATCAAATAGCACCAACTATGGTACCTGAAACACATGTGAAAATACGTCAGCATAAAAATGCCGGCGAGTACATAGGATTTTATGTGAGTGTCAGATTCATGGCTCGTTTATATTTTGAAAATAACTTGAACACCTTTGTAAATTGATAAATTGAAAAACCAAGTTTTGTAAAATTTTTGTAATGTAAATTGGAAATAACCAAGTCAAAACAGTTTTGTAAAACCTCGATACCATGAATCTTACTCAAAACATTTGTTTAAGTAAACCCAAATCGTAAATCATTTCTGAAACAAAACTCTAATGTTTTATATAGAAAAACGTTGTAATATAACTTTGTTTTGATAACCTTGCCCAAGTGATCTAGATAACGCAACGATATATAATGTGTTAAAAGCACTTTTATATAGGAAGTACCACCGGCGTATCCACCATGCTTTTAGCACATTATACCCGCCCCGTTACCTAATCACTTCCCTAACCTAATTGTTCAAACAGATTCAAATGGTTCATATCAGTCAGACAGTTACAAACGGTTCACATAAATCAAACAGTTACAAACGGTTCCAACAGTTCAAATAATTCACATAGATCAAACAGTTTCAAATGGATCAAAATGTAAAACAATATGTCCATATACTGGATGAGCATATGCAACAAAATTTAATATATAAAAATCAATGTGCTAGCATGCTAAGTGACCATACATAGCAAAACATAATGAAATCTTGTACTATACGTCTACTAGTGAACATAGCATGTATATATTATAAAAGCACGTAAAACATGAAAGTAACAAGTAGGGACGTGTGTATCACCCCAAAATATTTGAAAACAGTAAAAGAGGGGACTATGTACTCACTTGAGGGTGCTTAGAAGTCTTGAACAAAAAACCAAGCAAAGCTAGAGGGATCACAGAATCAAACGGCTCCTAATATAGGTAACTATGTTAATAAACCGGACCTAAATCGGAGGATCGGATAAAATGAGGTTTCATAAACCAAATGAGTGTAGGGACTCATGTAATATGGTTTAACAAAGCATACATTCTAAAACGAAACCTAACCTAAGTGCTTACG
This sequence comes from Helianthus tuberosus, assembly GCA_030545235.1. NCBI lineage: Eukaryota > Viridiplantae > Streptophyta > Magnoliopsida > Asterales > Asteraceae > Helianthus > Helianthus tuberosus. The sequence goes on along the minus strand of JARYGA010005314.1, from coordinate 34,509 downwards.
ACCCATTACGACTCGTTAAGGTAGCTTACGCCACTTTAACGCGTCGTTCGCGTAAAACGCGTTCGGACCGCCTAACTAGTCATATGACAAGTATTATATGCCTTAACATGTCTAATAATGTTGCCTAATCAGTTTAGATGCCTAAATTTATGTTACATATGCATAAAATGAATTTATGCGTAAAAATGGCATTTTGGTCATTTTCCTAAGGTATATAAATTACCTATCATACAACTATCTAAATGTAGTGACCATAAGGTATAACCTCGGAAGGTTATTTCCTATACAACTATGGTCACCAAACATGCTTGGTCGGATCCTAAAGATCGACCAAACGGGTCGGGTTCGAAAGTCTAAGCGGTTGTTTAGACCGCTTATCTTACGACCCTATACAAGCACTAATCTTAAAGTGACGGGTTAAACATATTAAAAATGTTTAACGAGGTTTAAAAAACAAGTTTGATATCAAAACAAAGGGTCTTGATAGCCAAAAATAGTTTGGTTGCAAAATACGCATAAATACGCATTTTGACCAAAACTATGACTCGTCACTACACCTAAATAACGTGGTAATCAGTAGGTATAGTTAGACCGGACTATAACCATCGTGATTACGCTCACGTTACGAAGTTCAAACGAACTTCGTGTTGACCAAAGACTGGTCAAAGCGGAAATTCAAACGCAGTTTGACTTTCGTGCTTAAAAACACATAAAAGCACGAAGGAATACTTACAAAGGGTCCAAGCAAGGAAATCTTGATCAAACTACTCAGGTATGAAGTTCTTGAACTCCAACTTAGAGTAATTCAATCAGATTTTGTGTGGAATGTGGAATGAAGGTGATGGGTATTTATAGAAAACCCATAACCATTAGGATCGTTCCTCATAATCCGTTCTTCAATCTTGGCCCTCCATGTGGGCACATGGTTTTCTAATACCATTGGCACACTAAAAACCATCAAATCTAGCCCAAGGTATTGAGAATTTTGCATAAATAACCCTGGAATTGAAGCCAGATGCAGAAAACAAGTTGCTGATTTTGGTTCTCTGTAGCGTGGCGCGCCAGGGAGTCCTGGTTCTGGCGCGTGGCGCGAGGGAGCTCAGTTCCAAGTTTCCTGAATTGTCAAAACAGGTCCCTGCATGCATAAAACTTGATTTTTGGCACGTTTAAGCTCCGTTAACCCCATTTCAAGGCTCTAAAATGAAGTTAAAGTATATGGAACTTGAAATATGCTCAAAAACATATCGGATGTCGATTTGTTTGGTCGTACAGTTGCGTTATTCGGTTAATTACGATGGAAATCGTAACGAACGCAAAAACGATCCAAATTACGCGACGAATGGAATTTTATCATACCAATCACTAAAATAAAATATTTTAATGATTACATAAATTTTTGGATGTCCGGATATATTCAGAACGTAAGATATGCGCGAAAATGCAAACTTATGCACTTTTTGACGCTTTTAGTCCCAATTGATCAATAAAGTTTATTTTAGCATACCGAACCCCTCAAAGCCTATTTCTAAGCTATGTAAAGGATATTTAGGGTATGTTTAACTTATGATCAAGTTCTGGAATGTTCGTTACCATACAAATCGATATAGTTTCGCAGTTTGACACAATTAGTCCCTTCGATCGAACAAACTAGATTTCAGCATACCAAACCCTCCAAAACTTATTTCTAAATTGTGTAAATGTTATTTAAGGTATGTTAAGCCTATATCACAGTTCCAGAGTGTTTGTTGCATTAAACTGGTTATATTTACGCATCAGATCGCGTATACCCTTCCAGAAAGCGATTTAAAGCTCGAAATCGAACATGAATTGATATGTGCACATAAAACACATATTTATACAAATCCCAAGTATGAAACACAATATTTCATTGATTTGGTATTTGTTTGATGGTCGCGGAGTCACAGGTGTTATAGTCTCCCCTACTTTAGGAAATTTCGTCCCGAAATTTATTCGTAGGAGCCTATCTGTGACTTTGTGTTAAATGACCACCAAAGATATGCAAGGAATAATCCTATCATTTCCTCAACTGACATTCTTCAGAAACAAAAATGAACGGGCGGAGTCATTTTTAACGGGTGCTTTCTCAGAAATGGAAATGAAGGAATAATCAAGTGGGATATTCATTTTCCTCAATGGACATTCTTCAGAAACGAAAATGAACGGACGGGGTCATTTTCAACGGGTGCTTCATCAGAAATGGAAATGAATAGAATAATCAGAAGGATATTCATTTCCCTCAACGGACATTCTTCAGAAACGAAAATGAATGGACGGAGTCTGTTTCAATAGGTGCTTCATCAGAAACAGAAATGAATAGAATTAACTCAAAAGGATATTCATTTCCCTCAACGGACATTCTTCAGAAACGAAAATGAACGGACGGAGTCATTTTCAACAGGTGCTTCATCAGAAATGGAAATGAATAGAATTAACTCAAGACATATGACAAAACTTGCTGTGGTTTCTGTGTACTAAATTCCATAATTATGTATGCATCCATAATTACGTAATTCCTTGCACAGTCCGCACAGTGCATTTCATAATGTGAAAGGGATAGAATTTTGAACAAGCTTGAGACAACTTTGATTGGGTCAACACATAAACACATAAGCACATAATTGTTTTCTTGGTTATTAATCTGTTATCAGTTTGTTATTTATTGTTGTTATCTTGTTATCGATTTGAACATGGGTATTCAAGGTATACCAGGAACCCAGTCGATGGACTTCAACGTCCTCAAGAATCTATCTGAAAAGATAGGATGATCTTCAAAAATTTGATTTTTTTATTACAAGGAATCATAACATTCGAATTAAGGTACATAACAATTAAGGACTTACGGAAATACCCTTAGGTACCTTATTAAGGATTGGGTATTCGTCCAGAGTTGTAACTTGCACCTTGTACTTCGTTTCCTTGGAAGAAACGGGTACATAGGATTTTCGTGGAAAACGCAAGAGATCATAGAATGGAAGAATTTTGGGGGTAGTCTGATCTTCAAGGAATACGGTTCCTTGATTGTCGGTATTGTAGGGGATATGTCGTTTATACATGCAACCACATAAATACATTGCAATGTAAATAAAAGATTTATTTTTAAACAACAACAACAACTGTTTCATAGACCTTGACAACAAAAGAAAATAATACATAAAGCTTGATTAATTTCTAAACAGCGTTGTCTTCCAGTCCGTCAAATGCTCATCCTTGCACTGGATTCGCATTAGCAAGCTTTGGGCAATTTCTTCGGAAATGGACCATCTCGCCACAGTTGAAGCAAGAACCCGGTAGAAAACGAGCTTGAGCAGGATTGTTGCCAGCTTGATTTGGTGAAGCTACAGTTGGGCAAACTCTTGCTGTATGACCAATAAGTCCACAAATTTGGCATTTGCGGCACTTCACATTAGCATGATGATGAAGGCTACATTGGTTGCACAAGGGTGAAGTTCCGTTGTATGGCTTCCTAGCAGGGGGTTAAGTTGGTTGGGGACAGCTTGATCATTGTGAGCAACCATGGCGAAGTTCTGAGAAGCCTTTCGCTTCTTTGACATCTTGAAGGATTCAGTCTGCTCATCCTTTGGTTTCGATTCTTCGACCGGTTTCTTGTCACCCTTTCGGAAAAGTTTACCTTTCCTGATCTGGGATTCAGTCAAGGTAGCGGATAGCTCAATGGCCTGTCTAACTGTAGTGGGGTTGCTACTAGTAACAATGTCTTGTACTGAGTCAGGGAGGCCATCGATGTACTTTTCGATTGCCTTATCCAAAGGCGTGACCATATTCGGGCATAACAGACGTAAATCCTCATAATGGTCCGTGTAGGCTCGATGCTCACCGCTACCTTTGCTTAAGATCGTCGAATTCCCTTTCCAATGCCCTAATCTCATGACAAGAACAGAACTCCCTCATCATTAGAGGTCGAAGCTCTTCCCATGTTTGAGCCAGTGCCATGTCGGCACCCCTATCTCTCAACACACCATTCCACCATGTTAAAGCTCGCTTCTCAGAGACACTAGATGCGAATTCAACCTTTCGCTCGTTTAGACACTGAACATGTCTGAAGGTGCTCTCTAGACTCTCGAACCATTGCAGAAGTGCAGTCGCTCCTTGAGACCCAGAAAACTTTGATGGCTTAGCTGAGTTGAACATCTTGAAGTTGCAGGGGGCATTATTGTTGTTATTGAGGGCTTGGTTACATTGAGCAATGATGTTTGGGATTGCAGCAGCCATTTGTTGCGTAATGATAGCTGCCAGTTCTTCATTAGGTACATGATTGTCGTGTCGTGGAGGCATTCTAAAAGGGGAAACAAGAGAGAAAACAAGTGAAATGGCATTGGGTAAGGATGTTACAATTTCTAACCAAAAGGCATGGGTGATGGCCATTTGTTCGAACCACGAAGCAAACAAACGACACACAAAAGTTGAATCAAAGTAGATAGGTCCTCATAACGTATCGCGAAGACATGCTTTAGCCTATAAGTGGACACTCACCCCAAGAGTTCCCAGGTAAGAGTGACTGGTCCGATTATGTGGATTTGTACGAACACTCTAACCTTAGACAGAAAACTCAGGATACAGGCATCCACCCTTCCAGATTGCACGTGTTCACATTAATAAGACCCAAACCTTGATGAGATTTTGAAAACTTTGAAGGTTCAAAACCTTATAACAAATCATCCTAGAACAGATGATTAGTTTTCAAAGCAGATTCGAAATTTGTGTTCCTGTTGTGGTTGTCACCTAAAGATAGGCGACGGTATTGTTTTATGTCTAAACGCAAGTAAACTCGCGTTAGGGTCCTAGGAAGGTTATAGTCTAGGTCGAAGCATTACTAATAACCTCATTCCCTATAACCATGAGCTCTGATACCAACTTTTCTGTCACACCCCGACCACGTAAAACAATAAATCGTGGCGGAAACGTCGGCGAGTGTTATAACAGAATCATTGTTTCATAACACATGGATTGAAGTTCTGTTTAATTAAATTAAATGTATTACATTACATTGAAATTAGAAACAAAACATGAACAAATAGACATTCATTGTTGTAACACCCCAACCCCGCTAGGGCTGACGTGTCATTCTTACAGATATCAAAACGAAAAACCAATCCATAACGTTAAACAAAAGATCTTAATTAAATTTCATTACATTACTGAAGTAAAGAATCTTGATCAGCAACTTCCTAATGCTCCTCACATAAATCCCAGATTAGCCCAGATTACCTGTAAAACAAATAAGACCAACACAAAAAGAAAACTACGGCTGAGCCAAAAATTGCCCAGTAACGGAGAAATCAACAGTACAAGTAAAGTCATATCAGCGGAAGCAAAACACAACATAACAGAACTGAGACTCAACTGGAATGATTACTGACACGCGTACTGAAAACAGATGCAGACACAGGACTGATACAAAACGGATACGTGAAACGATCTGAAACTGTAGCGAAAACTGATTAAAATAAAAACAAAAGTCAGTCATATACATAACTGATACAGAACCCAACACAAATCCGATGTAGAGACACATCGTTGACCATGATGACTAAAATAATTTTCTTGTATAATTGGACTCATTTTAAACGTCATTTAATTATCTACCATTTGTATAATAAGAAAATTTTAAACCTATGGTCTTTAATAAAATGTTTGAAGGAATCAAAAACTATTAATTATCCAATATCTCAAACATCGTTTGATAGTGTTAATATTCTTTTTTAGAACGAATTACTTGACAAAGATATTTACTTGTAGTGAACATTTAGATTTATTAAAACCAAAATAATTTACAAAATTCATAGTGGCTCATTAGTAGATAAAAAACAATTATAAAGTTTTATAACTTCGAATAGATATATTTTAGAAATAGAATAATTTAAATAACCTGGATGTCGAAATGAAATACTTATAAAAGTTCGTGAACCGACATGGAAAGCCGATACAGAAACAAAACCAAATACGTAAGCCGAACCATTTTAAATACCATTTAGAATCTCATAATCTTTAAGAGAAAGGATTGCCGAAACTATTATCTTTAAAATAAACGTCGGATTCTAATTCATATCTATTAGTTAATCAATATTCATAAGTTATTATTTAGTCAAAATAACTATTTTTAATAACTTTAGATATTACACTTAGTAAACAAATACTTTAGATAATATGAGTTTATATGTAGAATAATAAAATCCTTAGAAAAGTTCTTAAACCGATTGGAAAGATCGACACGAAACAAAGACAAATTCAAAGACAAATATCGAACAGACACCGAATCAAATACTGAATACAGGTATTGAGGGAATACAAACTAGACGTGTAACACGGAATCTAAATCCAAATCCAAGCCGTGACTGATACTAAGACGAAACTGATACGAACTGGTACAGACAATGAGTCAAAACAAATATATATCTAGTACTAGCAGAATCAGATATTGAACGATAATCAGAAGCATAATTAACTCGATACATTATCAGAGCATAACCAGATGTGTACAAACATATCAGACATATCGGAACAGAGAACATAATTGGAAGCATAACCCGATACACGATCGGAAGCATAATCAGACGCGTACAAAACATACCAAACATATCAGAACAGATATTGCACATATTCACATACAAAAACATATACTAACTTACACGACAGATGTATATCAACAAAATTAATCGTGTAACACAGAAGCACCCAAAGCCATAAACAGAAACAGACTGGTACACAGCTAGCTAGTCCATGCACCTATGAGATGGTGAGTGTGGCGTGCACCCATTATTCCAATATCCAGACATACAAACTCAAACTCAAACTCAGAGCTAAGATCGAACTATACGCCTCTAGTGGCCAAGGTGCTACACAAGCACAAGCTAGAGACGCCGTGAACTTTGATTACGCACTGTCACGATAAGTGCCATGCCGTTGACGCCCAACCGACAAGCCAGACATGCTTGGGTGACAGAGTACAAATACAAAGGCCTTGTAAATAATTTATAGGCAACTGAAAATAATACTAACGGGAACATGCGACCATGATACAAGTCTGAGGTATGGCATGCTACAATACACTAACAAACAAGTAGGCGTATACAACACTGACTCAGATAACGTATCGCATACGGGTATCAAATCATGACTATCAGACTTTAAGACAGAGACAAAAATCCGCACTACAAAGTGACGGATATGATAAAGATAAATACTATGATGAGAAGACCAAAGAATCCGTACCTTAGGTTTAGCAAGCAAAGCAAAATAATTTGTCTTCAACGAGTTCACGAACCTTAGTTTACGAACCGAGCCGCCGGAAATAAACAATAAAAGTTCTCTAACGATCGAACGGAAACAAGTCAAAACAGCAAGTATGGTCGTGAACAGAATATCGGCTGTTGAAGCGGATCAAAGGTGGTGCCGTAACGGGTTGCAGTGCTGCTGTACTCTGCAGCGAGTGGTGGTTCCGGAATGCTTTACAAGGGCTGATCACACAGAGGCCAGAAAGAAAGGGAAACGGTCGCAACAATTCGATGTTGGCTGGAGCAGTTTCGAACAGTGGTGGCGGCGACGCCTCTGGTTCGTGTGGCGCCGCGAATGTGTGCAGCGACAAGGTGGTCGCGGCTGTGTGCGGTGGTACAAGGACTTGTTTGCAGCGGCGGCTATGTGTAGGGAAATAATGAGAGGTCATAGGGTTTAAAATCGTAGGCGGTAGGTGATAATGGTAATCACATTCCCAATTCTTCGGCCGGTTATTAAAATTTTGGAAAGGGTTTATCCGTTTACCTTGAACAAAACCATAGGACTTTACAAAAGTGTGCGGCAATTATCTTTTTATCATTATGGTAATTATTTTTTTCATGAATGTGCCATTAAACTCATATTATTTTCTATTAATATTTTATTTTATTCTTGAACGATGAAAGAAAATGTTTCTAAACAATATTTGAAAAATGTGAACTAATTTAATGCACATTTAAACCTTAAAAAAATATTAAAATTGTTTATCACATTAATTAGGTTGCTACATTTAATAATAAGAATAATAATAACTGAATTGTTTCTACTCTGTTATTTTAATAAATTTTTAGAATGTTACAATTCTACCCACTAAAAAAAAATTTCGTCCTCGAAATTGATAAGTATGAACGGCGAACGAATTTCAAACATTACGGATACAGAACCATCATAATAGATCCAATTCCAAAACGTTAACTTTATTAATACGAAATTTTTAAGCTGTCAGGTAAAGGGGACTTAATCGAGTCGAATAGAAATTCATACAAGTTTAGATAAAATCAATCATATCGTCTTTTAGATTACTAAGACTTAAACGAATTCGAACAGTGAGAGTAGACACAAGTCCTCCAGAGTGGTGATATGAAACGGATAATGAATTCGATTCGAATTGGACAATCTCTATAGACATGAGAAAATAATAATAATAGAATCACTCTAAGGTGTAGATATAAAAGAATTTTGTTTTTTTACCCTAAAGTAATAGACAGATAGCCTTTGGAACAAAGTTATTTATTTTAAATGTATTTGATTTCATACTATAATTAACTCTGATTAAATTACCATCAACATGTCTATGGTTCCAGATTTTATGTTAGGATTTAAAACATAAGTTTGGTGGTCTACAAGTCTTGATCCAACATATCATATGTAGCAGGAAAAAAAATAAAAAAAAGTACCAGGGCAATTAATGAATTTTTGGGCTTTTGTGCAGGTGAACTAATCATAGAGTTTTAGCAAACTAGTTTCCTCGATAAATTCTTTGACATAGTAACAGACTCCATCTAGTATGTGTATAAATTTGTAAAATCAAGTTTAGTCACTTTAGAAAGGGACACAATCTTCCCCTCTTTTAACGTTCCAGTTTCGATTTGAAAGTTCTAGTCGTCGGGTCAGATCATAATAGCCGTATTAGAACTAAAATTATTAAGCATTAAAGCCGAATGAGGATCATAAATGTTACGCCAATAGTTGACAGAGACGGATATGCGAACGAGATAACAACAGAGATGCAAGGATGCATGGAGGTGGCTGCGTAGTTAATAAGATCTGATCAAAATCTTAGAACAAGTTGCCAAAACCCAAACAAATTCAAATACAAACCAGAGTTCAAACTTCACAAAGAATTTCTACGTTCGGTTAGCTAAATGATTGTAATCTCGAAACAAAACTTGATACCTCATGAATCCGGATGTATGAAACTTCAATCCCAAGAAATGGATCTCACATGACTGACAAATGGATATTGTTAAAGTATGGATGATGAGCAAAATCAGGTATAACAGTTACGAAATGGATTTTAAACATCATATACTCAAATATGAACATACTAAAGAGTGGAGTTCTGAGATGGTCAATAGACGGATAGTAAACAAATCCAAACTCAAAAATAACAAAACAAATAAAGTGGGAATCAAAGTTCTAAGACACAAACAAATTCGGATACTAAGAACGGCTTTTGTCTTCCATTTCCCATGTAGCCTCGCCTTTAGAATGATTTTTCCAAGGAATTGAACAAAAGGAGTAGTCTTCCTAGACATACTAGGTTAATGTCGGTCAAGAATAACTTCGGGTTTATTGTTCGAATGACAAGTCTCCCTGAATAAAGTGTAGTGGATAGCTCACAACGTGTAGCAGATGCAGTTGCATCCCTCAAGAAGAAATATGTGGCCGACATTATGCACATGCGATAACTAAAGTGGCAGTGCCAAAAGATAGGGAACATCGTTAACTTCGTCAAGAGTCTCAAATGGTGTGATGAATCTTAGAAATCATAAAATATTCGAATCAACACTAACCTACATAACAGAAATCCCAAAAGCGCACATATGTACCTATAATTCACGATTACGTTCATGACCGTAATTGTCAATTATCTTACAACTGTGCCCTAACGGTCCTCCCATCATGCATCTCCATGACTTTTTCAAATTGTATGGAATAATGAAGTGGCGATAAGTGAGTCAAGGTCAATAGCTAAAATTCTAAGAAATACTTAAATGATAACTAGAGCATATGCGCCCATTCAATGAGATGTATACTGATGTGACACAGTTCTTGATACACGCATGGTAGCAAAGCCTTTGTGATGCATAGTCAAGTTCATTCAATGTCGTATTCACTCCAATCGTTTCATCCACCATGTTCCGAGTCAATTCGTGAAATCCCAAAATGAAACAGCGATGATGATAGAATAATTTATTCGATACAGTCGAGATACGAAATATGACAGTAGCAAAATAACGACGAAAGTCGCCAACAACCAGATCAAAGGACACGAATTGAAGGGTACCAAGATTGACCGGAAATCGAAACCCTAACCCAGCGTCTACCCATTAACTCACAGGTTTAATTTTTAAGGTTAAAGTTTTCTACGGGAAAGAGCCTTCGCTCTGATACCATAATTGTAACACCCCAACCCCGCTAGGGCTGACGTGTCATTCTTACAGATATCAAAACTAAAAACCAATCCATAACGTTAAACAAAAGATCTTAATTAAATTTCATTACATTACTGAAGTAAAGAATCTTGATCAGCAACTTCCTAACGCTCCTCGCAGAAATCCCAGATTAGCCCAGATTACCTGTAAAACAAATAAGACCAACACAAAAAAAAAACTACGGCTGAGCCAAAAATTGCCCAGTAACGGAGAAATCAACAGTACAAGTAAAGTCATATCAGCGGAAGCAAAACACAACATAACAGAACTGAGACTCAACTGGAATGATTACTGACACGCGTACTGAAAACAGATGCAGACACAGGACTGATACAAAACGGATACATGAAACGATCTGAAACTGTAGCGAAAACTGATTAAAAAAAACAAAAGTCAGTCATATACATAACTGATACAGAACCCAACACAAATCCGATGTAGAGACACATCGTTGACCATGATGACTAAAATAATTTTCTTGTATAATTGGACTCATTTTAAACGTCATTTAATTATCTACCATTTGTATAATAAGAAAATTTTCAAACCTATGGTCTTTAATAAAATGTTTGAAGGAATCAAAAACTATTAATTATCGAATATCTCAAACATCGTTTGATAGTGTTAATATTCTTTTTTAGAACGAATTACTTGACAAAGATATTTACTTGTAGTGAACATTTAGATTTATTAAAACCAAAATAATTTACAAAATTCATAGTGGCTCATTAGTAGATAAAAAACAATTATAAAGTTTTATAACTTCGAATAGATATATTTAAGAAATAGAATAATTTAAATAACCTGGATGTCGAAATGAAATACTTATAAAAGTTCGTGAACCGACATGGAAAGCCGATACAGAAACAAAACCAAATACGTAAGCCGAACCATTTTAAATACCATTTAGAATCTCATAATCTTTAAGAGAAAGGATTGCTGAAACTATTATCTTTAAAATAAACGTCGGATTCTAATTCATATCTATTAGTTAATCAATATTCATAAGTTATTATTTAGTCAAAATAACTATTTTTAATAACTTTAGATATTACACTTAGTAAACAAATACTTTAGATAATATGAGTTTATATGTAGAATAATAAAATCCTTAGAAAAGTTCTTAAACCGATTGGAAAGATCGACACGAAACAAAGACAAATTCAAAGACAAATATCGAACAGACACCGAATCAAATACTGAATACAGATATTGAGGGAATACAAACTAGACGTGTAACACGGAATCTAAATCCAAATCCAAATCCAAACCGTGACTGATACTGATACGAAACTGATACGAACTGGTACAGACAACGAGTCAAAACAAATATATATCTAGTACTAGTAGAATCAGATATTGAACGATAATCAGAAGCATAATTAACTCGATACATTATCAGAGCATAACCAGATGTGTACAAACATATCAGACATATCGGAACAGAGAACATAATTGGAAGCATAACCCGATACACGATCGGAAGCATAATCAGACGCGTACAAAACATACCAGACATATCAGAACAGATATTGCACATATTCACATACAAAAACATATACTAACTTACACGAAAGATGTATATCAACAAAATTAATCGTGTAACACAGAAGCACCCAAAGCCATAAACAGAAACAGACTGGTACACAGCTAGCTAGTCCATGCACCTATGAGATGGTGAGTGTGGCGTGCACCCATTATTCCAATCTCCAGACATACAAACTCAAACTCAAACTCAGAGCTAAGATCGATCTATACGCCTCTAGTGGCCAAGGTGCTACACAAGCACAAGCTAGAGACGCCGTGAACTTTGATTACGCACTGTCACGATAAGTGCCATGCCGTTGACGCCCAACCGACAAGCCAGACATGCTTGGGTGACAGAGTACAAATACAAAGGCCTTATAAATAATTTATAGGCAACTGAAAATAATACTAACGGGAACATGCGACCATGATACAAGTCTGAGGTATGGCATGCTACAATACACTAACAAATAAGTAGGCATATACAACACTGACTCAGATAACGTATCGCATACGGGTATCAAATCATGACTATCAGACTTTAAGACAGAGGCAAAAATCCGCACTACAAAGTGACGGATATGATAAAGATAAATACTATGATGAGAAGACCAAAGAATCCGTACCTTAGGTTTAGCAAGCAAAGCAAAATAATTTGTCTTCAACGAGTTCACGAACCTTAGTTTACGAACCGAGCCGCCGGAAATAAACAATAAAAGTTCTCTAACGATCGAACGGAAACAAGTCAAAACAGCAAGTATGGTCGTGAACAGAATATCGGCTGTTGAAGCGGATCAAAGGTGGTGCCGTAACGGGTTGCAGTGCTGCTGTACTCTGCAGCGAGTGGTGGTTCCGGAATGCTTTACAAGGGCTGATCAGACAGAGGCCATAAAGAAAGGGAAACGACCGCAACAATTCGATGTTGGCTGGAGCAGTTTCGAACGGTGGTGGCGGCGACGCCTCTGGTTCGTGTGGCGACACGAATGTGTGCAGCGACAAGGTGGTCGCGGCTGTGTGCGGTGGTACAAGGACTTGTTTGCAGCGGCGGATATGTGTAGGGAAATAATGAGAGGTCATAGGGTTTAAAATCGTAGGCGGTAGCTGATAATGGTAATCACATTCCCAATTCTTCGGCCGGTTATTAAAATTTTGGAAAGGGTTTATCCGTTTACCATGAACAAAACCATAGGACTTTACAAAAGTGTGTGGCAATTATCTTTATATCATTTTGGTAATTATTTTTTTCATGAATGTGCCATTAAACTCATATAATTTTCTATTAATATTTTATTTTATTCTTGAACGATGAAAGAAAATGTTTCTAAACAATGTTTGAAAAATGTGAACTAATTTAATGCACATTTAAACCTTAAAAAAATATTAAAATTGTTTATCACATTAATTAGGTTGCTACATTTAATAATAAGAATAATAATAACTGAATTGTTTCTACTCTGTTATTTTAATAAATTTTTAGAATGTTACAATTGTTATTATGTCACTAAGGCCTCGTCCGTTCCTATGTGAGCATGCATCAATATCATCATCAAATATCATCAACTATGGTACCTGAAACACATGTGAAAAATAAAAATGCCGGCGAGTACATAGGATTTTATGTGAGTGTCAGATTCATGGCTCGTTTATATTTTGAAAATAACTTGAAAATCTTTGTAAATTGATAAATTGAAAAACCAAGTTTTGTAAAATGTTTGTAATGTAAATTGGAAATAACCAAGTCAAAACAGTTTTGTAAAACCTCGATACCATGAATCTTACACAAAACATTTGTTTAAGTAAACCCAAATCGTAAATTGGTTTTGAAATAAAACTCGAATGTTTTATATTGTTAGAAAAACCTTGTAATATAACTTTGTTTTGATAACCTTGCATAAGTGATCTAGATAACGCAACGATATTTAATGTGTTAAAAGCACTTATATATAGGAAGTACTAGTGGCGTATCCACCATGCTTTTAGCACATTATACCCGCCCCGTTACCTAATCACTTCCCTAACCTATCGGTTCAAACAGATTCAAATGGTTCATATCAATCAAACGGTTACAAACGGTTCACATAAACCAAACAGTTACAAATGGTTCAAACAGTTCAAATAATTCACATAGATCAAACTGTTTCAAACGGATCAAAATGTAAAACAATGTGTCTATATACTGGATGAGCATATGCAACAAAATGTAATATATAAAAATCAATATACTAGCATGCTAAGTGAACATACATAGTAAAACGTAATGAAATCATGTACTATACGTGTACTAATGAACATAGCATGTATATATTATAAAAGCACGTAAAACATGAAAGTAGCAAGTAGGCACATGTGTATCACCCCAAAACATTTGAAAACAGTAAAAGAGGGGACTATGTACTCACTTGAGGGTGCTTAGAAGTCTTGAACAAAAAACCAAGCAAAGCTAGAGGGATCACGGAATCAAACGGCTCCTAATATAGGTAATTATGTTAATAAACCGAACCTAAATCGGAGGATCGGATAAAATGAGGTTTCGTAAACCAAATGAGTGTAGGGACTCATGTAATATGGTTTAACAAAGCCTACATTCTAAAACGAAACCTAACCTAAGTGCTTACGACCCATTACGACTCGTTAAGGTAGCTTACGCCACTTTAACGCGTCGTTCGCGTAAAACTCGTTCGGACCACCTAACTAGTCATATGACAAGTATTATATGTCTTAACATGTCTAATAATGTTGCCTAATCAGTTTAGATGCCAAAATTTATGTTACATATGCTTAAAATGAATTTATGCGTAAAAAGGGCATTTTGGTCATTTTCCTAAGGCATATAAATTACCTATCATACAACTAACTAAACGTAGTGACCATAAGGTATAACCTCAGAAGGTTATTTCCTATACAACTATGGTCACTAAAAATGCTTGGTCAGATCCTAAAGATCGACCAAACAGGTCGGGTTTGAAAGTCTAAGCGGTTGTTTAGACTGCTTATCTTACGACCCTATACAAGCACTAATCTAAAAGTGACGAGTTAAACATGTTAAAACATGTTTAACGAGGTTTAAAAAAAAGTTTGATATCAAAACAAAGGGTCTTGATACCCAAAAATAGTTTGGTTGCAAAATACGCATAAATACGCATTTTGACCGAAACTATGACTCGTCACTACACCTAAATAACGGGGTAATCAGTAGGTATAGTCACACGGGACTATAACCATCGTGATTACGCTCACGTTACGAAGTTCAAACGAACTTCGTGTTGACCAAAGACTGGTCAAAGCAGAAAGTCAAACTCAGTTTGACTTTCGTGCTTAAAAACGCATAAAAGCACGAAGGAATACTTACAAAGGGTCCAAGCAAGGAAATCTTGATCAAACTACTCAGGTATGAAGTTCTTGAACTCCAACTTAGAGTAATTCAATCAGATTTTATATGGAATAAGGAATGAAGGTGATGGGTATTTATAGAAAACCCATAACCGGTAGGATCGTTCCTCGCAATCCGTGCTTCGATCTTGGCTCTCCATGTGGGCACATGGTTTTCTAATACCATGGGCACACTAAAAACCATCAAATCTAGCCCAAGGTATTGAGAATTTTGCATAAATAACCCTGAAATTAAAGCCAGATGCTAAAAAGAAGTTGCTGATTTTGGTCCTCTGTAGCGTAGCGCACCAGGGAGTCCTGGTTCTGGCACGTGACGCGAGGGAGCTCAGTTCCAAGTTTCCTGAATTGTCAAAACAGGTCCCTGCATGCATAAAACTTGATTTTTGGCACGTTTAAGCTCCGTTAACCCCATTTCGAGGATCTAAAATGAAGTTAAAGTATAGGGAACTTGAAATATGCTCAAAAACATCTCGAATGTCGGTTCGTTTGGTCCTACGGTTGCGTTATTCGGTTAATTACGATGGAAATCGTAACGAACGCAAAAACGATCCAAATTACGCGACGAATGGAATTTTATCATGTCAATCACTAAAATAAAATATTTTAATGATTACATAAATTTTTGGATGTCCGGATATATTCAGAACGTAAGATATGCGCGAAAATGCAAACTTATACACTTTTTGACGCTTTTAGTCCCTATTGATAAATAAAGTTTATTTTAGCATACCGAACCCCTCAAAGCCTTTTTATAAGCTATGTAAAGGATATTTATGGTATTTTTAACTTATGATCAAGTTCCGGAATGTTCATTACCATACAAATCTTTATAGTTTCACAGTTTGACACAATTAGTCCCTACGATCGAACAAACTTGATTTCGGCATACCAAACCCTCCAAAACTTATTTATAAATTGTGTAAAGGTTATTTATGGTATGTTAAGCCTATATCACAGTTCCAGAGTGTTTGTTGCATTAAACTGGTTATATTTACGCATCAGATCACGTATAACCTTCTAGAAAGCGATTTAAAGCTCGAAATCGAATATGAATTGATATGTGCACATGAAACAGATATTTATACAAATCCCAAGTATGAAACACAATATTTCATTGATTTGGTATTTTTTTGATGGTCGCGGAGGCACAGGTGTCACACATGAGGCTCTCCCTGTTCCATGTGTGGTCTTGGGGAAATGTGGTGATGATTAAGCTTCTATAACACTCAAAATCCATCCAATACAAGACTTAACTTCTCAAAATTACCCTTTCACTCTCTCTCTCTCTCTAAAGCTCAGCCGAACACCCCCATAACACATTTCGAACCATTTCTTGAAGAATCAAAGGCATTCCAAGGTGATTCCAAGCTAATATGGAGGTTTAGAGGTGATTTCAAGAAGATCCAAGCAAGAACAAGGCCTCATATCATCATCTATTTTCAAAAAAACCACTAAGAAATCTTGAAGGTATAACACATTTACTTTCAAAATCATGTTTATGATTCTTGGCGATGAAGATGTTATGGAAGGTTTCTCTTGTTCTTAGATTTACACATTAACTTAAAAACTAAAACAAATGAGTTTTTAAAGAAAAATAAAATGGATGAACATGTATATATATGTGGCCGTATGTATGTATGTATGTATGTATGTATGTATGTATGTATGTATGTATGTATGTATGTATGTATGTATGTATGTATGTATGTATGTATGTATGTATGTATGTATGTATGTATGTATGTATGTATGTATGTATGTATGTATGTATGTATGTATGTATGTATGTATGTATGTATGTATGTATGTATGTATGTATGTATGTATGTATGTATGTATGTACATTGAGTTTTGACTAATGATAGATTCTTGCTTGATGTGATTTTGTAAAGTGGAATGCATGTGTGAATCAAAAGAATGTTCTTGAAAAGGTTTTAATGATTTGAAAAGAATATGTTAAAAAGTAAAACTTTGGAGGTTTATGCATGTATGTATATGTGTCGTGTATGTATATATGTATATGTGCACATGCATGTAAATTTTGATGATTAAAAGATTTAAATATGTAAGAAGATGTATGTCTTGCATTTATAAGAAATGATTGTATGATAATCATAAGAATTTTGGAATGTTTGAGTATGAGAAACATGAATTAAATGAAGATCTATGTGCATTCAAGTTCATACAAAATGATTAGAACATGTTATGGATGCATTAGATGCATTAACTAGATCATGCATGTTGGAATATGATCATGAAATAATGTTTTGAACATGTTTTAGTGAAAATAAAATTTAATCAGATTCTAAACACTAAAAATGTGAGTATTTGAAGTCTTTAATGGTATATACTTTTGTCGTAATGTTTACTAGCTTTGCATGTTGTACGTGGTGCATTAGAAGTTTTAAAATACGTGAAATCGCATGATTTATGTGACTTACACAAAAACTGAACTAATC
The DNA here is from genome assembly GCA_030545235.1 of Helianthus tuberosus. Lineage (NCBI taxonomy): Eukaryota > Viridiplantae > Streptophyta > Magnoliopsida > Asterales > Asteraceae > Helianthus > Helianthus tuberosus. Next base: position 16,667 of record JARYGA010005314.1, on the reverse strand, counting down.
TGATTATAACCATTATTTTAATCAGTAAATAATATGTATTGTGTTAAAATATCAAGTCATTCCGAGTTGGGATGATTATAGTAACGTTTAACGCAAAACTATGCGTTAAAACGGTCAAAAATCGTCTTTTCGAACGATTTTTACAAAACTGATTTACATCAGTAACTAAGCTGATATTTTTAGTTTAAAAATAAGTATTTTAACTAATTTTAAGTTTACTTGGTGTTTGGTTGGTCATACTTGACTTCCGATGCCCGAAAACGTTACCGAATCGCTAAAATACGCATTTTTCAATATACACTAGTATGGGTAATTTTTAAGTGAACCTTATGTGTTGAAATGTGTTATGTGATTTAAACATGTGAATATGAAAATATGTTAAGTTTTAATGAGATATTGAAAATTAGATTATGCATGTATACTTATGTGTTTTATGTGGAAGAAACGGTAAAACCGCGTTAAATATGTAACATGTTAGTCGAGCATGAAATTTGATACATATAAGATATTTTATGTATGTTTGCCATGAGAATGACAAAATAGATAAGTTTACAAGATTACGCGTGTTTCGATAATAATTTTTGCGAACGTTTATGTATATATATTACGAAGCGCAAATCGTAGATATATTACGTATAAACGGGAGTGTTAAGGGATTTACACGATAACGGTCACCAATAAAATCGTTCAAGTCGCAAAAATATTAAAAATACTATATATATATATATATATATATATATATATATATATATATATATATTAACGTGCCAACATAATAAAAAAACGAGAACTTTTCGAGAAAATCTCAAAGTTACGTGACAATTCTAAGAAACGGAGAAACTTAGGATTTTTGTGATACATTGATTTATAAATCGTTCCTACATATAATAGGACGTGTAGAAATCAAACTGTGGGATTGCGCTATTTAAAAATACGCACCCAAAGGTGAGTGTCACAAAACCCCGTTTTTACTGCTTTGTATATGTTTTGGGGGTAGAACATGCCAAAAAGGGTTTAATAATGTTTTTGGATTAAAACATACCTTTTAATATAAATTATGTATTTTCGTTGAAAATATATGGACTTTGATAAATTATACGTTTCTAGATAAAACGTTTTTGATGAATATATGTTTAGGGGAAAACAACTATATAGTTGGAACGAATATTGCTTGATCTCAAGAGAGTAATTAACTACATAGGCTTACATTTCGGTGGGGATTTCAGAGGATTCGTACAACATCGTATATTAAATTTGTCATATTAGTAGGATATATATATTGTACGTGAGGCAGACATCATATATTGTCTAGCTAACATACGAGTCCGAACGTTGACGCTATGAATTTAATATACAAAACTTGGGAAAATGCCTTAATGTCGGGTTTTTAAACTTACGACAGGTGACCCATGGATTTTATTAAGGAAATAAATGGACTTTCTAAAAATTATATGAATGTTTTTTAATAAACACATAGTCAGAAAGTTTTTCCGTAGGATCAAATTGTTTAAATTTGAATACGTGAACTCATATTCCTTTGTGTTAACAATTGATTTTAAACGTGTTCTACAGGTACTTGAGTACAGCTTCGGGAATCATGGCTTATCTTGTGTTTGATGATGCATGTTTTGTCACTTAAAATGTTGGACTAACTTTTAAACTTTCTGGGACAAATGTAATAAGACCCGTAAGGATCAAAGACAACTTTATCATGTCATGGTTATGTCTCGTTTTGGGACGTTAAGTTAAAAATTTATGTTTTACATAAGTAATATTGTCCAACAATATAAAGCATCGAACATCAAGATAGAAATGGGCACCAACTTCCGTCACCACTACATTTTAAATTCCGCTGCGACGTTTTTGGGGTGTGACATGTTTAACAGCTAAACACGGTCTGGTTGGATTGAAGGGAGCACTAGATCAGCCTACGTACGGGAACAGAAGCATAAGTCTTCCTAAGTGCTGAAACGGTCGAAATTGGAGTATCGAGTGGGGTATAAAGCGAGTCAAGTGTCCAACAGTTTATCCGGACGGATGGGCATGGTCTATCCGGACGGATGGGCTTAGTCTATCCAGACATATGGGCTTTAGTCTATCCGGACGGATGGGCATTGTCCATTCGGACGAATGGCCTTTGTCCATTCAGACGGATGGGCTATTCCTATTGGACGAAAATGATCTGGTGTATAAACGATGTTTAAAAGTAGAAAGAAAATATTTGGTGCGGCAACACGGTCTATCCGGACGGATGGACATGGTCCATTCGGACGGATGGACTGTGATTGTTTGTGAACTGACAAAATTTGTTAAAGTTTTGTTCAAAACATTTTAATTAACGGAGATGGGTACGATAACAGAAATAAAACAATAGTGAATATCAGGTCAAGTCCATTCGGGCGGATGGGCATAGCCCATTCGGCCGGATGTACTGTTCTTAATAGGAATCCATGTCTGACCCGTAAATCGGACCATCTCCTTGGTGGAAATCAACCCTAGAGTCGGCTTGTCACACCCCGACCACGTAGAACATACAAAACGTGGCGGAAACATCGGGGAGTGTTGTAACAGAATTAATTGTTTCAAATCCATGGCAATCGAAGTTTCGTTTTATTGATTAAAAGTGTTACAATGTCTTAACAAACAAATAAATACAACATAATTAACTAGTCTTGCATCTTTTATTGTCACTAAAGCCCAAGTCTGCCTTTGTGTATCTTGATCATCTTATGCAACAGCTCCTGAAAAACACATGTGAAAATAGGTACGTCAGCATAAAAATGCCTGTGAGATACATAGGTTTTGTGAAAATAGGTTTCATGACTTATGTTTGAGAAAATGTTTAGTCATGAACCTTGTAATTTGCTTTGTTTTGTAAATCATTTGAAAAACGATAAGATCAGATGATATGTATAAATAAGTGAATAATGTATGGTTAAATGAATAACCATTGTAAAATGAGTTTGTATAAGATAAGTTGTTTGTAAAACAATGTTTTGTGAAAAGTATGTTATTTGTATAAAATGTTACATGTCAAAATTGAAATGATTCAAATAACGCTACCATATGTATTACCATACAAACACTTATATATAGGAAGTACCAGCGGCATATCCACCATGCTTGTATCATATTACTCATATCTCGTTACTTAAGTCATTTAAACCAACCAATAATGTATAATGTCTATGTTTAAACCAATTGTCAAAAGTCCTTGTATAAACCATGTCAAATGTTGATAGTCCAAAAGTAGTCAAGTAATGTGTAACAAATGTTTATGTATGGTAAGTAAAATAAGACTACTTAAACCATAAGTAAAAATGTACAAAACAAAGTATTTTGAATATATCAAAAAGTTATGTTTTGCAAAGTGATGCATGATACATTGATACAAACATTTATGTGGTAAGTTAACGCATACATTCAAGCCTTGAGACAGTCGGATAACCCTTTCAGTCAAGGTTATCAAAAGAATTGTATTCGGATTCAGTCATTCCTTACATCCAAACAAACCCGGGATGTCAGGAATGGGATTTGTCAAGTCCTATGGTACCACTACTTACTCCCGAGCGGCGTAGCAAATGTTAATGAACGTAATAAAGACCCGTTTGTGCAAACCAAATGTTATAGCAGTTGTATACATGTCATATGAAAACAATGTACTAAGTATGCTAAGTTAACATACAAAGCAGAAAAGTCATGTAAATTAATGTGCTAGCATGTTATCAGTCAACATACATGGCAGAAATGTAATGTGAAACAATGTACTAAGTATGCACACAATGGACATACATAGCATGAAATGTAATGAAATCATGTACTATAATGTACTAACAAACATAGCCGGTATATGATGTGAAAACAGTAAAGCATGAAAGTAACAAGTAGGCACATGTGTTTCACCCCAAAATGTTTGGAAAACAGTAAAAGAGGGGTCTATGTACTCACTTGAGATTGCTTAGTAGTCCTTGAGTAACAACCAAACAATGCTAGAGATCGCGGATATCAAACGGCACCTAATATAGGTAACTATGTTAATAACCGGACCTAAATCGGATGATTGGATAGAATGAGGGTTCGTAAACCAAACGAGTATGGAAACTCGTGTAATATGGTTTAACAAAGCCTACATACTAAATGAAACTTAACCTAAGTGCTTACGACCCATCGCGACCCGTTTAGGTAGCTTATGCTACTTTAACGCGTCGTTCGCGTGAAACGCGTTCGGAACGTCTAACTAGTCCTATGACAAGTGTTATATGCCTAAACATGTTACATAATCAGTTATGTGACAAAAGTTTAGGTTACATATGCTTAATTACCAATTATACATGAAAAGGGTATTCTGGTAATTTACCTAAGGCATATAAACTACCTATCATACAACTACTTAACGAAGCGACCATAGGGTATAACCTCGGAAGGTTATTCCCTACCTACTATGGTCACCTAATGTGTTTGGTCGGATCCTAATGATCGACCAAATGGGTCAGGTTCGAGGTATAAGCGATTTATTAGATCGCTTACCCTACGACCCTAGACAACGTGGTAATCAGTAGGCATAGTCCCAAGGGACTATAACCAACGTGATTACACTCACGTTGCGAAGTTCAAACGAACTTCGCATTGACCATAAACTGGTCAATGAAGAAAGTCAAACAAAGTTTGACTTTCAGACTCGAAAGACTCGAAAAGCAATAAAAGAACGAAAGAATACTTACGAAGGGTCCCCGAATGCTAATCTCGATTCAAGAATCTCAGGTATGAAACAATGGTTTCAACTTAGAGTTTCTCAAATCAAAATTCTAGTGGTTTAAGCAATGGGGGGCATGGGGTATTTATAGTGTTCGGTCCACCGTTAAGATCGTTTCATGGAAACCGTGCTTTAATCGCATCCGTACAAGTGTCGGAACCTTATGGTGGCTAAAATTGATCCTAATCAGCTGACTAAGCATGTGTGAATGTGTGGTGGTGGATAGAACAGCTGGAATCTGCTGTTAAATGCAGTTAATCTGGTCAGGAAGTCAGACGCGGCCCGCTTCAGGATGTATATAAACTCAGGCGGGCCGCCTGGGAGTTGTAGATCAGAAATAAGTTTCAGAAATTACAGTTTCAGTCCATGCATGTGTTTAAGGCCATTCCCGACACTTCTAAGGCCCGTAAAGCCAACTTTAAGGCCCTAAAATGTTTCCTAAACATTGTGGACATGAAACATGCTCAGAAATATGTCGGATGTTGGTTCGTTTGGTCGTACGAACGCGATGTTCGCTTAATTACGACGGAATGCGCACAAGCGCGAAAAACGATCCAAATGACGTGACGAATGGATTTTTCTTATGCCGAACACTAAAATAAAATATTTTAGTGCTTACATAAATTTTTGGATGTCCGGATGTATTCAGAACGTAAGTTATGCGCGAAAATGCAAACTTGTGCACTTTTTGACACTTTTAGTCCCTGAATGAGCCAAAAGTTTATTTTAGCACACCGAACCCCTCAAAGCCTATTTCTAAGCTATATAAAGGATATTTAAGGTGTGTTTAACTTATGGTCATGTTCCGGAATGTCTGTTACAGTTCATATTGGCATACTTTCACAGTTTGTCAAGTTTAGTCCCTGTAAGCGAATTAACTTGTTTTTGCCATACCAAAGCCTTCAAAACTTATTTCTAAGTTATGTAAAGGTTATTTAAGGTATGTTAAGCCTATGGCACTATTCCAGAGTGTTGGTTGCATTAAACTGGTTATATTTACGCATCGGTGCGCGTATAACCTTCCAGAAAGCGATTTAGAGTTTGGAATTGAACAAAAATTGATATGTGCAAATGATACACATATTTTTACAAATCCCAAGTATGAAATATAATATTTCATTGGTTCGGTATTTGTTTGATATCCATGAAGGCACAGGTGTTACAGTCTCCCCTACTTTAGGAAATTTCGTCCCGAAATTTATTTAGAGGAAACTTGTGAGGGTTTAAAACATAAAGTTGAAAAGATCGAACAATATTGGTTATGGTTCTGAACTTCTAGTAACCTTAATAACATCATGCTTGCAATGTAAGAGGGATACTTATATACAAGTATATGAAGCGTCATTGGTGCGTCCACCATACCTCCATTACATCGGTCTCATTTTGTTATTGTTGTCACTATCGGTTCTTACACATAACAAATCTTACTGGGTTTCTGTGCACTAAATTTCATAATTATGTACGCGTCCATATTCAGACAATTCCTTGCACAGTTCACACAATCTATTTTATAATGTGTAGGGGAAAACCAAATGAACAATCCTGTGATGAGTGTGACTAGACCGCCATAGAGTCCTTTTAATTAAATCAATAAATGATCTAAATAGACTATCAAGGAGTCTGTTCAGCTACATCACTAGATGTCGTTCTTTAACCAAATTGTGACTCAATCTTTTAGACTAGACCACTAAAAGGATCTCTTATGAAACATGGAGCGGTACTTATATAATCCAAGGGTCTTAACTATTACATAGAAGCCCATTGAGGATTGAAGGTAGTACCTTTTGAATATCCTGCTACGAATCCCTCATATGAAGATATGAAAGATCCTGCGAGGATTTGGATAACGAATATCCAGAGTATTAAAAACACAAAAATGCATAAAAGAAAACATAAGATGAATAAACACATAGTCACATAACCACAAAATTGTTTAACTAGAAGTTTGTTCTGCTAACAGAGTACATGTATTTAAAGTACAATAGGAATCCATCTCGTGGATTTCATTTGGCACTTTAAACATTTACAAGAATCTATCTATAAAGATAGAAAGATTTTTTAAAAGAGAAGTTCAATTTCGATTATAAGAACCGAAATGTTCGAAACCTTTGAATGATGATCATCCACAAGGGTCTAAATGTGAAGATAAAAAGATCCCATATGGATTTTAGAAGTTGAAGATGTTTTGAAACCTTGCACTGGACGTGCTTATGTCAAAACATGAAGTAAAAATGCTTATGAAGTTGAGATGCCAGATATGCCAAGGCGACATATGAAGCGAAATTTGAAAGTTAAGTCAATGTATGAGGAAAATATTTTTGAAAACTATGCATGGGGTTCTTTTAAGAAAAATGTGTTTAACGTTTTTGAAACCTGATATATAATACTTTTGAAATTATAAAGTAGGTTTTTAGAAAAGTATATTTATAAAAATGTTTTAAAAATCATGCGAAATGAATTTTTGAAATTATGTATAAGGTTTTTGGAAAACATGAATGATGCTTTTGAAATCATGCACTTGATAAGAAGATATACTGTGTTAATATTGTCTTCAAACTATATGAAACATTTTTGAAATTATGAAGGTTGGTTTTGATAACATGGCCAATGTTTTTGTAATAACATAGACAATGCATTTTAAAAAAAAATTGTTTTCAAACTATATGAAATGTTTTGAGATCATGAAGATTGTTTTTGAAATACTTATACTGTATATGTTGAAAAATCAAAACGTAATGGGTATGAGATTTGAAAATATCCTTAGTTATCCAACCAAGGATTCAAAGGTACTGATGTGCAAAAAGCACGATTACTCATAATTTCACTTTATTTCATGTACTTTGTTTCTTAGAGTGAAACGAGTACTTCAAATTTTAAAGGGAATCATGAGTGATCATTTGAAAGAGAGAATCACAAGAGTAGTTTGTAAGGAACATAGTTCCTTAATGTAGGTATTATAGGGAAATTGCATACACACATGTAACTATACTTGTATATCAGAATTGCGAATAACAACTTTTATTTATGAATAAGACATATTGTTTCACAATACTAGAAAACGAAAGGAACAAAAGCATAAGACATCAACATCTTCTACTCAGCCAACTACTCATCCGTGGGTCAGATTTGCATTAGCAAGCTTTGGACAATCCCTTAGGAAATGGCCCATCTCGCCACAGTTGTAGCAAGACACTCGTGAGAAACGAGCTTGAGTAGGATTGTCGCCATCTTGATTTGGTACAGCTGCAGTTGGGCAAACCCTTGATGTATGACCTATAAGTCCACAAATCTGGCATTTGCGGCACCTCACACTAGGGTGATGATGAAGGCTACATTGGTTGCACAAGGGTGCAGTCCCGTTGTATGGCTTCCTAGCTGGTGGTTGAGCTGGTTGGTTGGGGAAGGCTTGACCATTGTGAGCGACCATGGCGAAGTTCTGAGAAGCCTTTCGCTTCCTTGACTTCTTAGGGGATCGTTCATCCATGGTCTTTGATTCCTCTGTTGGTTTCTTGGCTGATGGTGCTGGCTTGACTTCTGCTTCCTTTGGTGACTCTTGAGTGGCTTCTTTGTTGAGACGAGACATGGCAATGCCTAAATCTACAGACTTCAGAATCACTTCGCCTATTTGTTGGGCAAATTTGGCTGTTCGCTCGGGCATTTGACCAGTGCTGAAAGGAATAGACATTCTAGAAGGAAATGAAAGTCATAGGAAGAAACAAGTGAAAGGTTATTGGAAAATCAATACAGAATGGTAACGAATGAAAATTGTGATCATTTGTTTGTTACCTAAGGCAAACAAATGAGATGGTGACAAATCAAAGTAAATGGGTCAAAAATAATGTATCGCGAAGACATGCTCGCCTATAAGTGAACACTCATTCCAAGAATTCCCAGGTAAGCACAACTGGTCTCGCGTCTGATGAGATGTATACGAAGTGCTTGCCTAGACAGAAAACCCAGAATACAGGCATTCACCCTTCCAGTTTGCACGTGTTCACATTATTTAAAACCCAAAACCTTGACGAGATTTTGAAAACTCAAAGGGGTTCAAAACCATATAATAGAGAGTTCAAAACCTAGCAATCAATCATCCTAGAACAGATGATTAGTTTTCAAAGCGGTTTGGAAATTTATGTTCTTGTTGTGGTTGTCGCCTAAGGATAGGTGACAGTATTGTTTTATGACTAAACGCAAGTAAACTCGCGTTAGGGTCATAGAAAGGTTATAGACTAGGTCAAAGTATTACTAATAACCTAATTCCCTATAACCATGAGCTCTGATACCATCTTTGCTGTCACACCCCGACCACGTAGAACATACAAAACGTAGCGGAAACATCGGGGAGTGTTGTAACAGAATTAATTGTTTCAAATCCATGGCAATCGAAGTTTCGTTTTATTGATTAAAAGTGTTACAATGTCTTAACAAACAAATAAATACAACATAATTAACTAGTCTTGCATCTTTTATTGTCACGAAAGCCCAAGTCTACCTATGTGTATCCTGATCATCTTATGCAACAGCTCCTGAAAAACACATGTGAAAATAGGTACGTCAGCATAAAAATGCCTGTGAGATACATAGGTTTTGTGAAAATAGGTTTCATGACTTATGTTTGAGAAAATGGTTAGTCATGAACCTTGTAATTTGCTTTGTTTTGTAAATCATTTGAAAAACGATAAGATCAGATGATATGTATAAATAAGAGAATAATGTATGGTTAAATGAATAACCATTGTAAAATGAGTTTGTATAAGATAAGTTGTTTGTAAAACAATGTTTTGTGAAAAGTATGTTATTTGTATAAAATGTTATATGACAAAATTGAAATGATTCAAATAACGCTACGATATGTAATACCATACAAACACTTATATATAGGAAGTACCAGCGGCGTATCCACCATGCTTGTATCATATTACTCACATCTCGTTACTTAAGTCATTTAAACCAACCAATAATGTATAATGTCTATGTTTAAACCAATTGTCAAAAGTCCTTGTATAAACCATGTCAAATGTTGATAGTCCAAAAGTAGTCAAGTAATGTGTAACAAATGTTTATGTATGGTAAGTAAAATAAGACTACTTAAACCATAAGTAAAAATGTACAAAACAAAGTATTTTGAATATATCAAAAAGTTATGTTTTGCAAAGTGATGCATGATACATTGATACAAACATTTATGTGGTAAGTTAACGCATACATTCAAGCCTTGAGACAGTCGGATAACCCTTTCAGTCAAGGTTATCAAAAGAATTGTATTCGGATTCAGTCATTCCTTACATCCAAACAAACCCGGGATGTCAGGAATGGGATTTGTCAAGTCCTATGGTACCACTACTTACTCCCGAGCGGCGTAGCAAATGTTAATGAACGTAATAAAGACCCGTTTGTGCAAACCAAATGTTATAGCAGTTGTATACATGTCATATGAAAACAATGTACTAAGTATGCTAAGTTAACATACAAAACAGAAAAGTCATGTAAATCAATGTGCTAGCATGTTATCAGTCAACATACATGGCATAAATGTAATGTAAAACAATGTACTAAGTATGCACACAATGGACATACATAGCATGAAATGTAATGAAATCATGTACTATAATGTACTAACAAACATAGCCGGTATATGATGTGAAAACAGTAAAGCATGAAAGTAACAAGTAGGCACATGTGTTTCACCCCAAAATGTTTAGAAAACAGTAAAAGAGGGGTCTATGTACTCACTTGAGATTGCTTAGTAGTCCTTGAGTAACAACCAAACAATGCTAGAGATCGCGGATATCAAACGGCACCTAATATAGGTAACTATGTTAATAACCGGACCTAAATCGGATGATTGGATAGAATGAGGGTTCGTAAACCAAACGAGTATGGAAACTCGTGTAATATGGTTTAACAAAGCCTACATACTAAATGAAACTTAACCTAAGTGCTTACGACCCATCGCGACCCGTTTAGGTAGCTTATGCTACTTTAACGCGTCGTTCGCGTGAAACGCGTTCGGAACGTCTAACTAGTCCTATGACAAGTGTTATATGCCTAAACATGTTACATAATCAGTTATGTGACAAAAGTTTAGGTTACATATGCTTAATTACCAATTATACATGAAAAGGGTATTCTGGTAATTTACCTAAGGCATATAAACTACCTATCATACAACTACTTAACGAAGCGACCATAGGGTATAACCTCGGAAGGTTATTCCCTACCTACTATGGTCACCTAATGTGTTTGGTCGGATCCTAATGATCGACCAAATGGGTCGGGTTCGAGGTATAAGCGATTTATTAGATCGCTTACCCTACGACCCTAGACAACGTGGTAATCAGTAGGCATAGTCCCAAGGGACTATAACCAACGTGATTACACTCACGTTGCGAAGTTCAAACGAACTTCGCATTGACCATAAACTGGTCAATGAAGAAAGTCAAACAAAGTTTGACTTTCAGACTCGAAAGACTCGAAAAGCAATAAAAGAACGAAAGAATACTTACGAAGGGTCCCCGAATGCTAATCTCGATTCAAGAATCTCAGGTATGAAACAATGGTTTCAACTTAGAGTTTCTCAAATCAAAATTCTAGTGGTTTAAGCAATGGGGGGCATGGGGTATTTATCGTGTTCGGTCCACCGTTAAGATCGTTTCATGGAAACCGTGCTTTAATCGCATCCGTACAAGTGTTGGAACCTTATGGTGGCTAAAATTGATCCTAATCAGCTGACTAAGCATGTGTGAATGTGTGGTGGTGGATAGAACAGCTGGAATCTGCTGTTAAATGCAGCTAATCTAGTCAAGAAGTCGAACGCGGCCCGCTTCAGGATGTATATAAACTCAGGCGGGCCGCCTGGGAGTTGCAGATCAGAAATAAGTTTCAGAAATTACAGTTTCAGTCCCTGCATGTGTTTAAGGCCATTCCCGACACTTCTAAGGCCCGTAAAGCCAACTTTAAGGCCCTAAAATGTTGCCTAAAGATTGTGGACATGAAAGATGCTCAGAAATATGTCGGATGTTGGTTCGTTTGGTCGTACGAACGCGATGTTCGCTTAATTACGACGGAATGCGCACAAGCGCGAAACACGATCCAAATGACGTGACGAATGGATTTTTCTTATGCCGAACACTAAAATAAAATATTTTAGTGCTTACATAAATTTGTGGATGTCCGGATGTGTTCAGAACGTAAGTTATGCGCGAAAACGCAAACTTGTGCACTTTTGACACTTTTAGTCCCTGAATGAGCCAAAAGTTTATTTTAGCACACCGAACCCCTAAAAGCCTATTTCTAAGCTATATAAAGGATATTTAAGGTGTGTTTAACTTATGGTCATGTTCCAGAATGTCTGTTACAGTTCAAATTGGCATACTTTCGCAGTTTGTCAAGTTTAGTCCCTGTAAGCGAATTAACTTGTTTTTGCCATACCAAAGCCTTTAAAACTTATTTCTAAGTTATGTAAAGGTTATTTAAGGTATGTTAAGCCTATGTCACTATTCCGGAGTGTTGGTTGCATTAAACTGGTTATATTTACGCATCGGTGCGCGTATAACCTTCCAGAAAGCGATTTAGAGTTTGGAATTGAACAAAAATTGATATGTGCAAATGATACACATATTTTTACAAATCCCAAGTATGAAATATAATATTTCATTGGTTCGGTATTTGTTTGATAGCCGTGAAGGCACATGTGTTACACGACTCTTCGATAATGAGAGGTGTCGAGAGTCTGACGGGCCTCCGATTCCACCAATATTGCATAAAAACCAAAAAGGAGTTCGTAAAGAAGTTGTAAAACGTGAAAATCCTTTAGATCTTGATCCAATCTAGATTGAATGATTCTCTGTTGGTGCATCTACTGTCTGTTAACTACGTCTTATTTGAGTCTTATGTCTAGATAGGTTAAATGAGTACACAATAGTGATTGAATTAGGGTTTAGTCATGTTTTAGGAAGTGTTTCCGTTTGTAGATGTCAAAGCCAAGTTCAAACGGAAGTGTCTCAAGGGATTCCGTTTGAACCAGTTCATTTGAACATGTCCGGTTCGTTTGAACAGGGTTTCGTTTGAACTGGGTTTGTCAAGTTCAAACGGAATAGGCTTAGTCTATAAATAGGGTTGTGTAGGTTCATTTGAAACGGATCTGAATGTGTGAGAGCTGAGGTGCTGTCAAATTTTTGTCAGATTTGAACGTGTAAAAGCTCTACAAATCAGTAATATATGAAGATTAAAAGGAACAAGCTGTGTGATGTTGTTTACTTTGATTCCGCCTCTGTAAATGACGACGAACTGCCTTTACTGACTGTTTAGGGTCACGGAACCGATCCAACAAGTGGTATCAGAGCTCAGGACGAGGAGTTCATACCATTGCACCTTGATTATACTGGATTTTCTCACTTCTACCTTTCTTGTCTGATTTGAACTAGTTGTCACGGTTAAAATGGTCTAAAACTCTCACATATCAAACGAAATACTGTATTAACTAATCCTTGAAAATTTGAGACTAAATTTCGACTTAAAACTGACCAAAAACACTTAATCCGTTTGAAACTGTTCGTAAAATGCTGACATCATCCGTTTGAACGAAGCCTGTTCCGTTTGAAAATTGACACTTCGTTTGAATTTGGTGATATTTTCGTTTGAACATCACAATCCGTTTGAACTATTCGTTTGAAAGTGTTTCGTTTGAAACTGTTTGTTTGAAAGTGGTGGAGTTTCAAACGAAGATAAGACATTCCGTTTGAATGATGTGTCTCGTTTGAAAGTGATTAGTCGTTTGAGAGTGCATGTGATAAATTCAGTTTGCATGTGACACACTACCACGTGAATTAATATTCTTTTGTTAAAGTGATTACCGATCCATGTGCTTTGATTGTTTATTTGCAGCCCAATCAGATTTATTCTAGCAAATATAGTTGTTCGGCCCAATCAAAGTCAAGTGCATCCCACTTTATACTCGGTTTAATTGATATTGTTTGTTTGACTATGTGATAGTGTTTTTGCATGTGACTTTGTATTTGTGGCCCAATCAAGTGATTACCGATACATACTAGTGTCAGCCCACTAGATTGAATGGCCCAATAGATATTAAGTCTCATTTGTAATTGACGGCTTAGTGGTCTTGTTGGTCAAATCAAATTTGAGTTTTAGTTTGAAGTTGTAATACCGTTTGAACAATTTTGCTTAAACAGACTCCGTTTGAATCTGTCATTTTTCAAAACCAATAATATTTCTAAGTGTTTGTTGATTTTTCAGGTACGTACAAGATGGATGATTTCAATCCGTTTTATGATGCCTTTGCATTTGCTGGAAATTCTGGAGACGATACTTCTCCTAGCAACACCAATGAGAATACGCCGAATACGAAGAAAAGTTTATCGGATGCTCTAAGTGTGGAAAGTGCTTTCGGAACTTATAACAAACCCCCAAAGTTGATGGCTATCGAAGAGTACAGTCGGTGGGCTAAGAAGTTTGACGATTGGTTGAGGGCCTTTGCTTATCCTAGCTGGAAGAGTCTAAAGAATGGATACAATGATGGAGGCAAAAATGGTGAAAGCTTAACATCACCTGACGAAATAGAATCGTTTGTTGCTGAGCAAAAATGTATTGCGTTGCTGTTTCAATCTGTTCGAGAAGATATAATATCTTTGATCGAATACACGAGTGCTAAAGATCTCTGGAACAAGTTGAAAGTTAAATGTTTGGGAATTGCTGAAATCGTAAAAAATAAAAAGAAACTGCTCAGAAAAGAATTTGATCTATTTGGTTGTTTAAAGAATGAATCAGTTTGTAAAATGATTGAGAGGTTTGGACATCTAAAGCTGGAACTGGCGAGACATGAGATTTTCTATTCTCAAGAAGAGCTAATCGACAAATTGTTTGATTCATTGCCAGATGAGATGGATTGGCAATATTATGCCTTAATGTTAAAGAACACTATCAAGCCGCCAGAAGTGTTGACTGTAGATTTGCTGATTGAAAGACTAGAGAGTCACGAGTTGGAGTTACGGAAAACACACAAAGTCAATCACTCGTCTTATCAACAGAACTTGGATTTGTATTATCCAAAGAGCATGATGCCAAAGAATGCTTCTCCCAAGACAGCATTTTCTGCTGAGAATTCCAACATTTCAAACAAAGAGAGTCAAAGCAGTGGACTTAACAGTGGTTCTTCGTCACATTCAAACCAATCTGATGCAAAGAATTTATTTCAATGCAACATCGCTGTAGACTTAAAGAACGCTCAGAATTTCAGCGAGGAGTCTGCTAAACAACAGATGGTTTTCCTAGCGTCGGTGCTGGAATCATATGAAAGTCTTGTGGCAGGGAAGATTAGTAACACCAACCTGACGAAAGAAGATTACAATCAGATAGATCCTAAGGAGATGGAACTGGTCGACATAAGGTGGTGTATGGCCAGTGCAGTTCGTCGAGCACAGCGTTTCATGGAGATAACTGGAAGAAAGTCTATTGGTGGACCATCTACCAAATTGGGCTTTAACAAGTCTAAAGTAACATGCTTCAAGTGTAAACAGAAAGCTCACTTTAAGCGTGAATGCCGAAATGCTTATGCTGATGAGTCTGAGAACCCGTTCAGAGAAGATTACTACAAGAAGGCGATTTATCTACAGAATAAATCATAACCGCCAAGGATGAAGCAGCTTGAGGATAACAAAGAAAATCTAGAGCTCTTGTGGTGATTCATGATGATGAAGGTTTCGACTGGAGTGAGTTGTTACCTGAGGAGGATGCGGTTGGATATGCATTCATGGCAAAATCTGAACCTGTTCCTTAGAAAGACAACAGAACTGAAGAACAGAAGTATGGTCACAGAAATCTGATAGCTCAGAACAAAATGATCAGATTATCTGGTATCTATCTTGAAGCAAAAAGAGCGAGGAGATGGGATCCAGACAGAGAATGTTATCTTGACACTGATGGAAATATTGCTATTGACCCTAACACTCTTGATATGGAAACCATAATCAAAGAAATGAAAGAGGAAGATGATTATTGGCAAAGGAAATGGTGGGGAAACGGAGAAGAGAAAGAGAAAGAAGAGAAAGAGAAAGAGAAAGAAAAAGAGAAATCAAAGAAGGTTGATACTGGAATCATTGACGCGACTCAAGAGTTGAATGCTGAAAACATGGGAAAGATGGCTGACAAGGTGCTGGCTACTAAGGCACTTGAGGTAGATTCTAAATCCATCTCTGAGTCTAAAAGCCAGGTCAGTTCAAACGCGTCAACGGTTGAGTCAGGTAAGAAAGTCAGTAGTGATGTTGACTGCAAAAATTGCATCAAAGAATGCAAAGTTTGTAGTACAAACACTTATCTCAAAGGTAAGAAGATTGATGATCTGACTGCTAGAGTCAGAAGTGTTGAGGATCAGATCCTTAACCATGATAAAATGGTGAAAGCTTCAAATGAACGATTAAAAGAATTAACAAACAAAATTGAAAATGATAAAATTGATCAAGAAAAGGTTAGGAAAGAAAATGAGAGGTTAGTTCTTGAAAATCGTCAGATTACTGAAAAATTTGAGAAGCTTAAAAGCACGGTTAAAGATAATGATGATAGAAACGGTAAAACATACAAAGAAAACTGCCAATTGCAATGTGTTTTGAGAATCAAAGAAGAATTAATCAATCAACAATTGGATGAGATTGCTAAATTGAAGCTTAAGTTTGAAGAAGCTAAGATTGAGAATGAGCGTATCAATTTGAAATTGAACAGTTACAGCTCTGCAAGCTTTGTTTTACAACACATTGTTCCCAAACCCATCGGGGAAAACAAAGCAGGCGAAGATGTATACTGTGATGGAACTGGGGTCAGGTTTCATCAAGTTCCGCCACCAGTTTTAGACAATTATTCGAAAAAGCAATCTGGGTTGGTTAATCTTGAAGATGAAAATGAA
>JARYGA010005313.1:0-41990 GCA_030545235.1 Helianthus tuberosus | reverse complement strand
TTCAATGTGAATGCTCTTAGAAAATATATTTTGCGTCCAACATAATATATATAAAATTTTAATGATATAATTAAGTTGTTCCTGACTTAAGAAAATATGTATAATTGTAATATACAGTTTTCATATGATAGATGTGAAACGTATTGGTTTCATGTCCAAGGTAAAATCAAATCACAAGTAAGGGTAGTTGTGGAGTGGTTGGGAAAAAACTTGGTGTTCCTTGTAACCCAGGTTTGACTCCCACTCTTCTTATTATTTTCTGCGGCATCCAAGTGAAAGGTGAATACGAATGGGGCCGGTTCGTCTTGGATGGGAGGCGAGGTTTTACAGATGATTCCACTGTTGTGCCTACAGGCGGGTGGAGATCGGGTTTCCACGCATCTGGGAGAGCCAAGGGGCTGGCGGCGGTCGAGTAGTCGACCTTAGCCACAGCTCCCGATGTCACGGTGGTTGACACATCGTTCCTTGCCGTTAAAAAACACTAGTTCCTGATCAATAACCGAATTTAACTTCCTAGAGGGTGAGGTGCCGCTACAAAGTCCATTTTTCCTACAAAGTCCATTTTTCCTACAAAGTGTACAAAGTCATAAAACACCACATTTTCAGCCATAAAACACACTCAAAACCCACAAATAACATAGTGAAGATCACTAAAACACAATATCCAAACCCTAACATTCCTTAAAAACTTCAAACACACCATCGTACAACTATGAATATAAAACACAATATGATAATCAACATAAAACACACTAATGTTAGTCATTCAATAATCAAAGCCTTATCATTTAAAACACAATACAAAACCCACAAATATGGTGTTTTAGTAACCTCCACTATGTTATTTGTGGGTTTTGAGTGTGTTTTATGGCTGACATTATGATGTTTTATGACTTTATACACTTTGTAGGAAAAATGAACTTTGTAGCCAACTCTCACCCTAACTTCCTATTTGTAAACACCAATAGTATATTTTTCTACATATTTTATGCATGATGTGTGAACCAAGAATGAGACAAGGTTTGATTAAAATAAGTGTAGTTGGTGATAAGATTAAGTAGTACTGCATTTAAGTAATAATCACCAAATTTTCTATAGACAATGATATTCCACCTTTCTATACATGTATATTATTATTATTATTAATATAACTAGGTTTTTCTCCCGCCGCGTTGCGGCGGGGGCTTACAAATTATGAACAATTAAAAGGAAATCCAACAAACCCAACGTGAGGCATCTTAGTTTACCTTTTAAGGACAATTAAACGAAATCCTACTTAGTTTACCTATTAAGAACAATTAAAAGAACTTCTTCTGTAATAATCAATATGTTAACCAAGCGGCGCCTCTACACGATCTTCATTATAGAACTTGGATGTGTCTCTTCTCTTTTTGTCATCTTTATCTTAAACGTTTTCATAGCCTATAGCAAAATATAAGAATGCCCATGTATAACTGTATAATGACTTGCATGTAATACTTAAATAGTTCAATGTTCATTACTACCTTCCCAAATACTCAGCGACTTCTGAATAGTCACGTTGACCAGCTTTGATGAAGGCCTGAACACATTAGGTCTTCGATGCCCCCTGGAGCCGCCACAATCTGAACCTGTTTTGACCCGTTATCCAAATTGGTCAAAATGCGTTTTGAGAAAGGAAGTATTTAATGGTGGGAGATTAAAAGATTAATATGATATTAAAAAAAGTTAATTTTTAGGATATATTAAAAAGGATTTTTTTTAAAAGCTTATAATGGTTACTTTATTATATATTATTACATTGCTTTCAAACAGTTCCATCAGAACACAAACAGGGGATCCCTGTATGAACTTTGTCTTTATTTCAAAGATCCCATCTACTTGTAATGAAGCACAAAACTTTGTAGTATAGTGTAGGTTTATTACTTCACTGGAGATAAAAGGCGTCTGACAAAGCAGACAAATCTAGTGCATATGATTCAAAATAAATAAAAGAAACTCTACGACGTTGATTCAAGATCTCTCCTACCGGTGAGTGCTACAAAGTTATCCCTAAAAGTCAAAATAGGACCTTTATCATCTAAGACCCATGATAAGCTTATTTAAGAAAAAGTGTACTTTTTGTACCTTTATTAGTAATGTAGTAAAACATACCATGGTGCTTAAGTAAGCAGAGCAGTAAGCAGGCCGGTAATAATAGTTTCGAATGAAATGCGTTGAGTTGACCAGAAGTCAGCCAGGTAACCCGGGAACCCTTGGTATAGCCTGTTCATGTTGAGCCGCTGCTGGAGTTTTGCCACACCACTACATCATCTTCCCTCTCAAGAATCCTCCATTCTTCTGAAATTTTTTAGCTAAGTTTTTTGGTGGCTGCATTTTTCATAAAGAAAAAATCATTAGAAATTGAGAATTTAAAAATAAAATAAAATAAAAATAAAGTTGAAACCAAGCTTGCCTGCCACCATGATGAAACCAAGTTAAAATCAAGTTTTTCGGCATTGGTACGGTTACGGGTAAAAAAAGGTAAAAAGGTACCGGTACCGAATTTTATATAGAACTTTAAAAGTTTTTTTTTATATTATGTGATGTTTCGTATTATGATAATGGTACTCGTATCTATTTTACCTATTTGGTACCCGTATCGTATTGGTACCCGTACCAATTTTACCTATTTGGTACCCGTACAGTATTGGTACTCGCACCGGTATAAATAAATAAAGTGGTACCAAAGTGGGTACCACACCGAAACACCCATACCTACCAATATATTCAGTACGGTATTCGATACCCAGTTTTGTTCAAAGTCGGTACCGGTATTTTCGGTATGGGTACGGGTACTATACTGATCCCTAACCTAGATGGGTCTTACAAAATAAAAATTAGAAATTATAACAGTGGCCTATACCATTTCCACATAGGTTGGCAATAGCTCCAGCTACCATTCGTAGAGTCTGTGGATCTTCAGCATCAGGTGCAGTCATCGCCAACAGACTAATCCCATCTTGAGCCATTATAAGTTCTTGATTAGCTTCTGCATCCACACCATAAATGTCATTGACAAAACAAAAAAACTTGACCATAAACATAAACAAACGCTTCATAACAGATGAGTACGCATGTGTATACAGACACAGACCGTTCATTGCAAGATTTGCAATAGCTCCAGCTGTTATTCTGCATATTGTTTCATCAAAGCTTCTGCTTTTAAGAAGTGCCAGCAATGATGTGAGACCACCAGCTTCAACTATTATTTCCTGATTAGTATCTGCACGTTACATGTCATAAATCCACTTTTACAAACTTTGGAAAATATCAATCAAACTAAATATACTTGAATCAGTAGTCTGAACACATAGTGATACACATAATCATAATTCCAAAGAAAAAAAATTGTGCAGATTCATACCAATTCATTGGTGGCAATCTATTATTTTGCAATAGTAACCAAGAATGACCGTATAAAACCGCATTTTTAAACATAAAAGAGTAAATTGCCAAAGTGGCCCCTGAGGTTTGGGCACTTTTGCGGTTTTGCCACTTTAGACAGAACTTTTTTTTTGGCAAAACGGCCCCTGAAAAAAGGAAGATATGTATTTGATAAGAACTTAAAAAGGTTTCAGAAAACAATGACCTTCAGCTGCTAAGTTGGCCACCACCTTAACTGCATGCAAACGTACATCTGGATCTTCTGACTCTAGCAAGGACAAGATCTTTTGCAATCCAACTATTCAATTTGAGTGAGATGACAAAGTTAGAGGAATATAAACCACTTTTTAAAGGATTAAAGTGCAAATTTTGCATACCATGTTCGTGAAGATTGGCTATTGATGTTCTCTCTCCATTGCCTTGATTATCAAGTTGTGAGTTTCTTGGCTGAAACAACAAAAAACAACTCAAATGTACCTCTTTCTGTAATGTTCCATATTTTATGAGAAGTAGATTCACTATTACGACTTGGTTTTAAATGTCGTGATACGCTCCGACGCGTATGGTCCAAGAATTTCATGCGTGATGCGAGCGCAAATCAATACACCCAAAAAAGTATTATTTATCAACAAAAATCCCAACTTTATCTAGCAAAGAGAGTAAATACCAGATTTTGCGTTAAAACTGGTTGATTGAACTTGCAGGACGAACCAAACTTGCGTGTCCCAGTTCGAATGAAAAGGGAGCAATCTTCCGCATCGGGTCGGGTATTGCATGATGCTTTTAGATACACTTCGGCTTTTGCACGTCAAAGAACAACAATTATCATGACAACTTTCATCTCCTCTGACCCATCAACAATGGGTAATAGAACCTAGAAAATGCTATATCAGTAACAACATCAAGATGTTGCATATGGCATTTTCAAATCTCTGTACTATTTTATACATACTACATAAAAATGTCAAATAATGTGTAATAATTCAAAACATTTGTACATATACTTTCTAAACTTCAATTAAATTTTTACCCTCGACATAAATTAGTACAAAAAAAACACACTGTTGGTGCATACGTCTGTCGACTTCGTCTTGTATCGAGTCTTGTATTGTATAAGATAGATCATGGCACGTTTTACGAGAAATGTGGGAAAGGAGTAATTTCGCACGAAATAGCAAATTGCTATTTCGCACGAAATTAACTCTTGGTAATTTCGCACGAAATTAGATTTCGTGTGAAATTAATTTCGCTTGGGCTATTTCATGCGAAATTAGTTCTCCTATAAATACTAGGTGTGCCAAGTCATTTGTAACTTTCCGGTTTCAGCACCGAACTGCTGCCGAAGTGTCTACTCGCTGTAATTCGTTGTCAAATCAATCAAAAGACAGTTTAAAGTGAATCGCAAGCTGAATTACCTCGATACGTTTGTTTCCGCCTCTCGTAATGAGCAAAAACTCTTCTGAACGACTCGTTTGGTCGGTAAAACGATCCTACAAGTGGTATCAGAGCTCAGGAAGAAGAGTTCTTACCAATTCAGCTGCAAAATCTGATTTCTACACCTTCTTTTTCAAAATTAACAAGTTTTCACGGTCAAAATGTTTTGAATTTCACACATTATTTGCGAAACCGTGTTTTAACAAAGCCTTGAAAGAATTGGACCTAAAATCAGCTTAAAACCTGATCAATTTTGACAAAAACAGCTCGAGATGATGACATCAGCAGTATTTTGCACGAAATAAGGTTCTAATTTCGCACGAAATAAGGTTCTAATTTCGCACGAAATAGCCTTATTTCGCACCAGATTCTAATTTCGTTTGAAAAGAGTACTTAATTTCGTACGAAATTACCTATTTCGTTCGAAACCACGTTATTTCGCTTGGAAGTTCAGTTATTTCATACGAAATCACTTATTTCGCACGAAATTAGTGTATTTCGCACCAAAGTGGTTATTTCGTTTGAAAGGATGATTTCACATCAAAGTTCATTTCGTTTGAGAGGGTATTTCGTTTGAAAGACAATTTTGTGAAATTTTCAAAACCGAAACATGGAAGAGGAATTTTACAACGCCTTTGCTACTCCAATTAGTATTGTTCAGAACACAATGTTAGAAAATGAAACGGGTACCATGCAAAAACCGCCAAAGCTCATGAACATTGAGGAGTATAAAGGATGGGAAGAACGGTTTGAGAATTGGGTTCAAGCAAATTATTTGGATGCTTGGGAATGTGTTGAGACGAAATATGTTAGACCAATGACTGATGATGAGGAGGTGATTGCAATTAAAGATCTTAGTGCTGAAGATAAAAAGAAATATAAAAATGAAAAGATGATGACGAGTTTATTGCAGCAAGCTGTTAAGGAAGATATCTTGGTTTTATTGCAACACAATGGAACTGCTTATTCAATTTGGAAAGCTTTAAAATCAAAGTTTGTTGGAAGCAAAGAAATGATTAAGAACAAAAAATCACTTTTGAAAAAGGAATTTGATCTATTTCGTGGTTTGAGGACTGAGAGCACCAAGCAGATCATCGAAAGATATTGCAATCTGCTAGTCAACATGAAGAGGGTGAGCCTCACAAAAGATAATGAAGAGTTGATTGAGAAGTTAGCCGATGCTTTGCCACATGAAACTTGGGGCACATATCTTATGATGCTGAGAAATAAGAAAGATTTTGGGAATCTGACACTGAGCAAGTTCATTGAAAAGCTTGAAGCTCAAGAGATGGAATAGAGGAAGATCTCAAGAATGAAAGATTTTGATGGAGAACAAGATATTGGGTTGTATTACAAAGGAGGTATCAGTGACAAAACCAATATGTCACCAAAGGTTGAAACTGCATTCAATGCTAAAAGTTCATATGGAGGGTCATCTAAAGGATCAAACAGCAAAACTGGTTCTTCTTAATATCCATCATATAATCCAAACTTTTCAACAACAAAGAATGGAAAGAAGTTACAATGCAACATGGTATTAGATCTTGAAAATGGTCAAAATTACACAGAGGAGGTTGCAAAAGGTCACATGTCCTTGTTGGTAACTGTGTTAGAGTCATATGAGAGTTTAGTAGCAGGAAGGATCGGGAATCCAATGTTAACAAAAGAGTATTACGATCAGATTGATGCTGAGGAGATGGAATTAATGGATATAAAGTGGTGTTTGGCGAGTGTGTTGAGGAGAGCCGAAAAGTTTAAACAAATTACGGGAAGAGATGATTTCCGTGATGCAAATGTTTCTATTTTAGGTTTTGATAAATCTAAAGTTACTTGTTTTCGTTGCAGGGAAAAAGGACACTTCAAGAGGGAGTGCACAAACCGCGAAGCAAGTGGAGCTCAAAATCCATTCAACAACAATGATTATTATCGGAAAGCAATTTATCATCAAGTTGCTCAACAATCGCATCAACAAGAACCACAAACTGCACATGCTAAGAAGGCGATTGAAGAGTCATCAAAGAAAGCTTATTTGATGAGCAAAATAATTGATCAAGATGATGAAAAATTACCAGAAGGGTTTAGCTGGGCAAATTTCAGTTGGGATGATCATGATCCTAACAAAACTTCAAATCATAAAGCTTTTGCTGCTCGAGTTGCTGAAGACAGTGATAATGATGAGGATTATTATACAAGAAGAATGGAAGAACACTTAAGAATGCTAGAGGAGAGTGACAGTGATGATGAAAAAGCTAAAAAGAAAAAGAAGAAAGTTAAAAACCAGTTAGCAGTGATGATGAAGAAGTTCGTGTGATAAGGAAGAAAATAAAAGACATTCCAGTCTTTAAAGTTGAAGCAAAAGCTGATGCACAAAAGATTCATGTGAAATGTGAAAACTGTGAAGCAGTGAAGAAGCAAAACAGTACTTTGATTCATAACATGAACAGATTGAAAGAATCCTATGATGTACTAAACAAAGCAATGAATCAGTACAATCAAACAAGTAGTGAACAAGCAACAGCCATGAAAACACTTCAAGGAGCTTTCATGACAAAGCAGAAAGTTGTCAACAATTACATTGAGAAGTGTGCTGTACTGGAACAGAAACTGGAAACCCAGAGGATTGAAACAGAGAGAGTAAATAGGTTGTTAAAAAGTTACTCATGTACTTCTTATGTTATTGACAGGATTTATCCAACCGTTGAAGGCATGAAGGCGTTTGACGAAGAAGAAGTATCTGAAGACAAGAACTCTGAAAATAAAAAGGATACTGAAGTGAAGATTTCTGGTAAGAAACAAGATGCCAGTTACAACAAGTGTCCACCCCCGCTTGAAAATGGATATTCTCCACGAAATCCAAATTCAGAAAGAGTAAAAAATGCAACCAATTTACAGTGGGAATCTGAATCATCAGATAATTTGCCAGATAATATTGATGTCACGTTCACATCATCTGATACTGATCATGAGTCTGAGTTAATAAAGAAAGTGGTCGATCAGGTGTTGGATAAAGATGAGATCGAGGAGTCAAAGTTGGAGTCAAACTCAAAGTCAAAGTCTGAAACTTCAAGTCAAACCGTCAAAAAGGACAAACGGGTTTACAATAAAGAGTTTCTGTTATCAAAATCTAATTTGAATGATGAACTGTTCAAAGTTGCATATACTTTGAATGATTCTGACAAATTATATTCTGATGAAGAATTTCCAATAAGAGGTGTTAAAACTGAAATGATTAAAAAGGTTTTCAAACTAACAGAAATCAATATTTCTGAAATAAAAGATGTAAATTTTTCTGACAAACCTAAACCTTACACCTCAAGAGTTTAACAACGTTTAAACAAGAAAAAAGGTTACAGTTCTGGTTCTGGTTTTCAAAAGAAACCAAACCATAACGGTAATTTCAAAAGAAAAGGTCTTGGATTTATTCCACCGAAAAATTATAAAAATGAGAAAACTTATAAAACAAAAATTGTATTTGTTTCAGGGACAAGTGTTGAGGAAGAACAAAAGAGCCCATTCTGGAAACAATCAAACAAATAGTTCCTTGCAAAGAAGCAAGAAGAAATGAAGAATGGTGTTGTTTAAAGGAAAGAGACTAGGATCTGTTTTAACTGCAAAGTAGTTGGTCATATTGCCAGGAATTGTCCAAAGGCAATTCAAATAAAACAGGGAGTTTCTCTTAAACTGAAAGAAAAGATGGTTGAGAATGAATCACCAATCAAACCTTTTATAGTTTTCAAAACTCGAAGTTTGAGGTTGGTGAATGTTCAAAAAGTTTTTACAGAAGAAAAGTGAATCTTGACAACCACAAGTGGGTTGTTAAGAAATCTGATGATAGTTCTAGCAATGATTCTGATTCGTCAAAATCAGAGGAGCTATTTTCTGGCAATGAACCTGACTTGTCAAAGTCAGAAGAGCCACCAATTGAGCTAAACATAGAAACGTCAGTTCCGCCAATGGATGATGCAAATTTTCCACCATTGCGGGCTGAAAATTTTAAACAAAAAGTTGGTAAAGTGGAAATCTCGAATCAATTTTTCTCTGAAAAGAAAGAATTTGATATTGAAAAGGCCTTTAACCCCAAAGTGAAACATATTTTTGGAAAAATGGTTGATGGGAAGGTCAAAGGTGTAAAGGAATTCTATGAGAAGAAAACAAAGAAACCAGGTGAAGATAGGTTATCCCAGGTTGGTAAC
This sequence comes from Helianthus tuberosus, assembly GCA_030545235.1. Lineage (NCBI taxonomy): Eukaryota > Viridiplantae > Streptophyta > Magnoliopsida > Asterales > Asteraceae > Helianthus > Helianthus tuberosus. The sequence goes on along the minus strand of JARYGA010005313.1, from coordinate 32,958 downwards.
TGGGATAGAATCTATTATGATTAAACTCTGGACTTGCCGGAGCTCCCAGGCTGGTAGGCGTGGAGCAGGTATCGGCATCTTTCTTGAAATTTTGTGTGTTGGTGAAAACCTACAAGTGGTGAATCAGGGACATTAAGTTGTACTTGATTTCCTACAAGTGGTATTTGTTGATTGAACTTAAAACTGTTATATTTTTCAAAAGGTTGTAGATGAAAGAACAAAGTGTTGAGTAAAATCCCCTAACCTACAAATGGTTTGTTAAATCAACAAAACTAATTTTCCGGAAAAACCATTTTGATTAAAACAAACTTAAGTATTTTGAAATCTTAATGGGAAAATAGTTTGTTGCAAGGGGGAGTTCTGACTGTTTATGCCAAGTGGATGGCGAATTGAAACAATTCGATATTAGTTGTCATTTTACTTTTATAGTTTGTTTTCAAATTTTCTTTAAATGGTTTTGAATTTTAGGGGGAGTAAGAATTTCGGAAAATCCAAAAACATTAGAAAATTTGAAAAAGTAAAAAACATGATAGAATCAAAAATGAGTTTTGTTATGAAAAAGAGGAAATGATAGTACATCAGTGGACTATCACAGCATGCTAAAGAATTGGAAAGTCAAAATGTGATAAACGGTCTCACTGATGATGTGCCAGTAGGTTTTTGCACATTTAGTAGATTGTGTTGAGATATAAACCTAAATTTCAAACTTACTTATCTCGTGGGGAACATCTCTCGGATATATGGGTAACCCCCGAAATCTTGTTTGAAAGGTCCCTCTTTCTGAGATACTAGGTCTTTATACTCGGTGATATCTAGGGTATTATCCCGGGACTTCTGATTTTGCGGAAGCAATGGCCTAGTCCCCGTATAATACTTTTCGCTTGCTTGAAATATAGCAACCCCCTCAACATAAAAATGATGAAACATTACAAAATGCTAATCATGTGCTGTTGAAGAAAAGATTCTCTAAAGGGAACACACCTAAAGTCGAAGCCATCATCTCTCTGATTTTGCGGAAGCAATAGCCTGAGCTCTCATGGCCCTCGCATTTAACCCTTTACAGATATCATCTAGGTATACTCACCTGTAAGACTGAATATTGGGATCTGGATACGGGAGTATATTCTGAGGTGGGATACATGAATAAGTTTAAGTCTATAAAACATAAATCTCGTATCTCGGATCAGTTGAACTTTGTGTGAAAATTTAAGTGGATCAGTATACTGACAATCTACGTGAATCGTTTAGAACTTAATATGTTTAAAGCTTAACGGTGTTGGTGATTTGTCTCAAAAACTGATATGATCCTCTTACACAAACTCACAAAAATATTGTTTGTAAATATCTCTTTACTGCTTTTCTTTAAAAACAAAAATCCAAAAAGATTGTGTTTTTGTATAAATTTTGAAAAATTCAAAAAGATTTTCGACAACTGATGCTGAAAAGCTGATTTTCAAAATTCCAAGTGCTAAACATGAAGGATAACCAGTGAGGGGGAGTTTGTTTGAAATAAGGAAAGAATTTGAAAGAAAAATGTTTTTCCTACAAGTGATTCATCAGAGATTAACAATTGTAAAATCATTTGTTGATTGATTAATACCTGAAAGTGGTATATAAATGTGTCAAATTTTAAATTTGTGAAACTTATTGTGAGGTAGAGATTTGTGCAGGAAACAGTAGTGTGAAAGAGCCAGCCACAGATCTTGGGATAGAAAATTGTAGAGCCAAGTTCAGATCCTGATGTTCATGCAAGCTGATGATGCTGATGAACTTAAGGAATCAAGAGATCTGATAAAGAGAATTAGAGAGAGATAAGAGCCAGGTCGAGATCCTGGATATAAAAAGAGAGAGAAATTGAGGATGCTTTATATTGTTAGATACTTTGGAAAAGTTCGAGAAGACTGATAAAGACTGAAGATTGAAGACTCGACACTGAAGACTTCGTCAACATCCGAGGGGGAGTCTGTTGGTGCATACGTCTGTCAACTTCGTCTTGTATCGAGTCTTGTATTGTATAAGATAGATCAGGGCATGTTTTACGAGAAATGTGGGAAAGGAGTAATTTCGCACGAAATAGCAAATTACTATTTCGCACGAAATTAACTCTTGGTAATTTCGCACGAAATTAACTCTTGGTAATTTCGCACGAAATTAACTCTTGGTAATTTCGCACGAAATTAGATTTCGTGTGAAATTAATTTCGCTTGGGCTATTTCATGCGAAATTAGTTCTCCTATAAATACTAGGTGTGCCAAGTCATTTGTAACTTTCCGGTTTCAGTACCGAACTGCTGCCGAAGTGTCTACTCACTGTAATTCGTTGTCAAATCAATCAAAAGACAGTTTAAAGTGAATCGCAAGCTGAATTACCTCAATACGTTTGTTTCCGCCTCTCGTATTGAGCAAAAACTCTTCTGAACGACTCGTTTGGTCGGTAAAACGATCCTACACACACCATCGATGTTAATTTTAAACTGGGAAATGGCCTTCACTCATGAAACCATGATAGCTCATAGCTACAAGTTTAGAATAATATAACAAAATTTTGTTCTCCTTTATTACAGCAAGTTCAAAATTCACAATTGTAGCAAAAGTAAATTAATACAACCAAACCTTGTCAAATATCTTCCATTGACTAAAAAGGCATGTATATATAATCAGAAATGGATTCTAACATCTATACATAACAGATTGAACATAAACCCAAACCAATCTGTTTCACAAGAAAACAACAAAACCCTTCTCAAATATCTTCAATCGAAAAACATGTAAAGTAATCAAAAAACGAATTCGAATCATATAATATATAATCAGTACTTACCTTGAATCAGAAATTGAAGTCCTAGAAACCTTGAATCACGAATCAAATCGAACTGAAGCCCTAGAAACCTTGATTAGAGTGGTGGTGACACTCTGGTCACCGCCCCTCTCCTTCCCTGTCTCTCTCTTTAGGTCTCGTCTGAGACTTTCAAAGATTCTAAGGTGGATGACCGCCCAAGATGATCAGTCAGAATAAACCACGACTGTATACACTGTTCGGGGTTAAAGGAGTGTGCAGAGGTGGCCGGATATGGTGGTGTCGGAGATGGATGGTGGATGGTGGAGCGGTGATGGTGAGTTGGTGTTAGGGTTTCTAAGATTGAAATTGGGGTGGAGAGATCTATGTTTTGGTGTTATGAGGGCATCGTGGCCTAAAAAAAGGGAAGTGGAAAAGAGGGATCGAACTGGCGTCTTTTCTATTGAAATAGAGTATACCAACCACTTTACCAAAAGTCTAAATATATTGAATTCTGGAATAAAACATGTATATAAACAATAAGATGATTGAGTTGTTACTATTCATAAAAAGTATATAAAATATTAAAGTTACTATTCATTGGCTTCTATATTTAATATATGTATAATATAATTAAAATAATTTAGAATCAATTCTAATTATACATAGCGTGTGACAATATGCTAGAAGAAAGTAATTAAAAAGAGGTGATTATAAAATTATAACAACTATATAGTCTTATTATAAGCTAAAGTAAAATAAAAACAAGGTACTTATTAGCTTCTTATATATCTTTACGTAAAATTATGTCATATATTATAACTAGCTTAAAACCTCGTGTTTTACACGAGTTGCATAAATTTAATTTTATATAACAGATAAATATAGTTATATCTTATATAATAAGTAATATAGTTATATATTTAAAATGCATCGTCTATTGCACGAGCTAAATAAGTATAATGTAATCGGTTAACACATACAGTCATCAAGATATGTATTTAAATGATGAATTCGATGTACTATTTACTTATTAAAATTTTAATTTGTTTTTTTTATTTATTATTAAGTTAGAAATATGCGTATTACCCGTGGTAGAACCAATGAAATATTAGATGATTATAAGCAAAAATAAATAAATAAATAAATAAATAAGAGAGATTTTGTGATTTAATATTATTTTCTTAAATTTGTATCCTATTATTTAATAATAATATTAAAAGAATTTAACTAAATCTAGTTTAAATAAGAATAAAAGTTTATATATTTGTCTGGTTCTATAAAGAAAAAAAAAAGAAAACTTCTTCTATCTCCTACAGAGAAAGAGAAAATACAAATTATATATTATTATTAATTAAAAAATTGATAAAAAAATATTATCCTTATCTAAATTATATTTAGATAAACTATTATTGTTGTTGTTTAATAGGAAAAAGAAATTGAAAAATAAGATAAAAGACATCAGAGATTTTGACACGTGTCAGAAAAGGATTTTTATTTACTTGTATAGAAAGATTAAGGGCTATTGGATTTTAATGATCCTAACCCCCTAAGTTTTACATATTGGCCGATAATAATCACAACTTTAAAAATTCCCTCCAACGATCTCAACTTGTAAGAATTTGGCCCCTATCGATCATTTTCTAACTGCAGTGCACTTGTATCTATTAAGGAGGCTACACATGCACTTAAATCTATTGAGGAGATCAAATTTTTATATGTTAGAAAATGATCGATGGAGGCCAATTTCTTTTAAGTTGGGTCGTTAGAGGGAATTTTTAAAGTTGAAATTATTAACAACCAACAGGTGAAACTTAGGATTATTAAAATCACTAAATTAAGAAGAATATAAAGTTTTCATACACCAACTTGAAAATTTAATACGGAAGAAATGGATTTTTTGATAAAAGTTGGAAAGAGTTCCTCACTCGTTGTCCACCATTCTTAGATTCGAAAATTCACTCGGCGTCCACGCAGTTCATTGTAAGAGCTCTTTGGGTTTAAATATCAGCATGACTGGCTGCGGGATGTTTTGTGGAACATCCTAAGAAGAGCTGAGATTTCTGCTAAGAAAGATGCCCCTGTGAATTTCCTCACGGACCCTATGGAAGGGAGATCTACTATGCGACCAGCGGATCTGCTCGTCTTTGATTGGGCTGGGGAAAACATGCTTGTGTGGACCTCACGGGTGTTTCCCCTTTAGTTGGTTTAAGGGAAAACGGGTTTGTAGCTGGATAGACAGCAAAAAAGGCAGAATCTAAGAAAGTGGATAAGCACGCTAAAGCTTGCGCAGAGAACCAACATGTCTTTGTCCCTTTTGCCTTTGATACATTTGACTCCCTAGCGCCAGAAGCTATCCACTTTTTGATCAGAGTCCAATGGGTCATCCACAACAATTGGTCAACCCCACGGGGTAGGGTTTGTCTTTAGAAGGTTAGGGTTTGCATTTCAGAAAGGTGATGGCGGCACAGCTTGTTGCCCGTCTACCTTCTGTCTTGATGTAACTTGACAAGTTTTTTGGTGAAATATATTGTGACCAAAATTAACCTAAAAAATAATTAAATTTACTTTATTTATATAATATAAATACTTTACTTTTAATGTTTTGATCATATTTATCATTCCTGTTATTGTCTTTATAAGGGATGGATTTTACTTTTGAAAAAAAAAATCAGCAATTTTTTTTGAGTCACTGTTAATGATTTTGATATCCTTGGTGCATTTTTTAAATTGCAATAGATGCACTACAAACAAAAGCATAATAATTATGTTGTGTATCTTGTTGTAATTATTATTATTATTATTATTATTATTATTATTATGATTATGATTATGGTTTATAAAATATAACGGTTTCGACAATATCAATATCGGAACAAATGTTGTTCGATAGGGAACGACGTGGTACTGACATTGTTGGGATGATGTAAGTTTTGTTCGTCAGGGTGCTAATATCGTAACGACACTCGCTATAGATAAACATTACAAAAATAATAATCTATTGTAAACACAACTCTGTTTTCAATGAAATTTATATGTTGATAAAAATACTCACCCTATAACGGTATATTCGAAGTTCTATAAAGCATTACATTATATTATTAGAATAACTGGAAAACGTAAACGCCGTCAATATTAAAAAAAAAACTAAATGTTAGGTTGCTTTAATAACTTGTATATTTTGTGCATCAATTACTTGTACATTACTACTGACAGGTCGGTGTCAATATTTAAAAAAAAACTAAATGTTAGGTTGCTTTAATAACTTGTATATTTGTGCATCAATTACTTGTACATTACTACTGACAGGTCGGTTTCAAATAATTTTTTTAACAAGACATGAATAAAAATTCATACGTCACAAAGGCATACTCACAATTTTATAAAACATCGTATCTTAAAAGTTATAAAAGGAAAAGAAAATATGCTCACAAAGGCATCTCCATGCCGGTATGGAGAAGAACAATCTAGGAGTTGGAAGGAAGGTGACTTGGGATGATGCTAGGAGCAGGAACATCGCCCCTACCTTCGGGATCGCCTACAAGATGCAACAGCAAGGCGGGAGAAGTGATATGACACTCTTTTCCCTACACGTTATATAGACATTTAAGTGATAACTCTTGTCTCAGGTTTCCAATCACAAACATATAAAATTAAATACAAACGATTTGGAGACTAACACATCTCATACTCTTTGTATTATTAAACTCAATTCGCTAAATAAAACTGAATACGTAACCCTATATTTATACTAAACACAAACTAATCCTAATCCTAACCCAACACAAACAATATTTAAATAATTAACTAAACTAACTAGATAAATCTATTTAATAGACATATAATTCAAATTATTTAAATAATAAACCAAACCAACTTTATCTTGAACCCATTTAAACTTTCAAGATAATCTCTAAATCAGAATTATCTCTTCATTCACCCCCTTAATTCTCATTTGGACCCGCTTCATATCCACATCGTTATAGACAACTTCATATCATTGACCAAGTTTGACATCCTTCTTCCCGGATCACCAAAACAACCCCGTTCTTGACCACTGATCGAAGAAAAAAAAACAAGCTCCCCGCTTCTACCATTTTCTTCTTCCCTTGCTAGACACGACAAGATTCAAAGCACCCTACTTTGACGAATCTTCTTATGTTCGCCTACCCGCAAATCTGATCACATACATCTGCTGAAAGAACAAATTAAACCGGTTTTCCCATTCTTATCCTTTGCGGGAAGGATCGGGTCTGATCTTACTTGGATTGAAAGTTGTTGATGCAATGAAATTCATCATGTGACAACCGGTGATTTACGGCTCCTAATTACGTGATTAACAAACGATTAACGCGATAATAAATAATGTTTACGACGCAAATTAGCTTAATTAGGCCTTTGGAGTGCCTAGGAAGGTCTATACGACTTTACAGTGCGCGAACGGTGGTTTATAGAGAAACCTGCTGAATATTACGCGACAACGAACTGATACCGTACAAAATACTGAAAACGCCAACGAATACGGATTTTCTACGAATATTCTATATTCATGAAATTAATTTTTGTGAATTTATCGTGCTTCCGAAAGACACAAAATGCAGACGCGAACGGAAGACGCGGAAACGGTAACGCACCGACAATCAACGACGGAACTGACGCACCGGACTCGAATTTCATCGCGATATTAATACATTATGATATATTTGGCTTCGTTTTTGAATTTTAATATTCGTAGTTGAAATCGGATCGGAAAACGGATCAGAAACGGCAAACGGGGCGTTTACGCGATTTTAACGAAACCGACGAACGCACGCGATTAATAACGATTATTGACGCTATTTTTACATACTTTGAACTAAAATATCAAATTATGACGTTTCACGACGCGCGGGAGCGAAAACGGACCCCGTGGAGAATTTCGGGCTCTTAAACGCGGGGACTGGGCTTGTGGGCCTTGGGCCCAAGCCCATCAACTAGTATAAAAGGGGCCAAGCCCTCATTTCTTCTCATTTTGTGCAGACAAGACCAAACACACCTATCTCTCACTCTCTCTCTCGTTCTCTCACTTCCGTCCGTGTCGGCGACGATGATTTTCCGGCGACCCCCCTCTTCTCCTTCCTTTCTCCGGTAAAACAACAACCAGCCCCCACCCCTTTTCTTTTTAGTTTACGACTCAGAAACGGACCACCACCACCGTCCGGTGGTGGTGCGGCGGCTACAGAGAGAGAGAGACAGAAGAGGGGAGATGAGAGAGAGAGAACCAGTGGTGGTGGTGGGAGCAGCGGTCGCGTCTAGAACCGGCGGTCAGTACAATTTTATCCGACGGATTCCACCATTATTCCGGTGGTCCTTGTCTTTATCCAACAGATTTCGTTGTTTTTCCAGCGGTCCCTGTTCCGTTTATCCGACGGGTCTCACGGGTTTCAGCGGTGATGATGACTTGCTCAGGATGATGAGGTCGGTGGTGGCCGACGATGGCAGCCTATAACACCCCGTGTTTTCACAAGTCAAAGTCAAGGTCAAAGTCAACGACCGGTTATACGAACTTGACTTGTAGAAATTTATTTATTTTATTTGTATTATGTGGAGTAAGTGTTGTTAAATTGCTAAAATCGAGGTGTGTTATTCGCAATCTAATCGACTTACGACTGTGAACAATAGGCAGTAACAATGCGATAAAGTTAACGAAACGATAATCAAACTATACTAATCAAATCGACATCGAATCGAATCGTAACTCGAATTTTACATCTTAGTTATTGTTATACGTGTGTGTGTGCCTTATGTGTTACTTGTGCATGTTTACTTTTGTTATGGGTGGAAGTCAATCGAAACGCAATCTAACTCGAAAGGCAATCGAACTCAATCGAAGCTCGTAATCGAACTCGAACGGGAATCAAAATCGAAACTATGATAATTAGTAGTTGGGACAAAAAGTAATTTGACTAGGAAACCCTATCGTGACAAGCCGCTCGCAATCGAAATCGAAACATCAAAAAATTGTTACGCGAAACACTCGAAACGTGCGACTGGTCGATCAGGCTCCAAGCCGATCAAACAGCCAGCCGAACGGACTGCTGTTCGATCGGACAGGCTGTCCGATCGAGCTGCCTGGCCGATCGGCCAGCACTTACCTCTTTTGGCATCATATAAATACCCCTGTCATTGTCATCCTTTCCCCTTTTGGAAACCTCTGTTCGGCCAGCACGCCCTGCTCATCTTTTCGCAGATTCCTCTCGATTCCAGTAAGATTTCATCCTAAATCTTGTACTTTCTTGATCTATACACTCTCCTGCACCTTTCTATCTTTCAAATCTTAACTTTTAACCGTGAAATCATCAAGATTCAAGTGTTCTAGGATGATGTCATCATGGGTTCTTGAAGAACTTCATGTTTTGGCCCCAATCCACCAAGAATGACTTGGATCTAGCCGATTTCCACATAAACAAACAAAGATCTTTCATAAGATCTAAACATATACCCGGTGAAAAGGATTGGAAGATGGATTTTCCAACTTTCTTTCAACTCTTTTTCACTCAATAACTTCAAACCGGTAGAAACGGAGCCTGAGCCGGCCTACAAATCACTCCGGTGGTTGGATGGCTCGAGATCCGGATTCTATCCATGAGGTTAACAGATTTTGGGTTGAATGTTAAACTCCGTTCCGAACAGTCCACCGACCGGATTTGGGTGATTCCTGTCCGACCCGGGGAACCAAGTAAGGACGAGATATCTATGGTTCTACTCGTTGTCAAAATACCTCAACAAAATGACAAACCAACAGAACGGCAAAGTGTTAAACGAATAGGCTGATCAGGTCAGAGTGCTGACCGATAGGACTGCTGTCCGAACGGACCGCCAGCCGATCGGACAGTCAACCAATCGACCGGCCAGCCGATTGGTTAACACATGGTCCCACACAATCAATTAACTTCTTTTGAAGACTAGTATTGAACGAACTGTTGTTCGATCGAACTACTGTCCGATCGGATTACTCTTCAGATCATGAGATACTATGCTTCAATACTTAATCGATTTTTCAACATGTTCGATGCACTAGGAGTGCCACCTGATCGAACAGCCGTCCGATCAGGTGACACCCTGCTGAGAACTCGTCATGATTGATCATGCATGTTGTCCGATCGAACAGCACTAGTGTCCGATCGAACAGCTAGCCGATCCACTGCACCATACTTTACATTTCATTTAAAGTCTTTGACTAGTTGACCTGTCCGATCGAACACCTGTCCGATCCCAAAACTAAACATTGCAATTCATTTGAATGCCTAACCGATCGGGTTGCTGACCGATCGAACAGCCGTCCGATCGCCCGACCTGAAAGGTAAAGGTACTTCAATGTTTTCAAATGCTACAACGAAAACTTCCAAAGTCAAGCCATCATACACAAACACATTCATCTCATAGGAAGAAACAATCCACTCGAATCGTCATCCGACCAGATCACTGTCCGACCGGATGGCCACCCGAACGGATTGTTATCCGCACGGATTGCTGTCCGATCGGATTACCATCCGATCGAACCACTATCCGACCCTTTCATACTTTGTGACGTTCTACGCATCACTTATCATTATACAATCTAATCTATTCAGGCTAACCGTACTCGCTAAGCGCTCCCTTCAATCCATCAATCGCTGTGAGTATACTCGATCCCTTTTTGCTTTAAGCACTTTTGGGTGTTACATACGTTACAACTATTCAAATCACATCAATCACACTACTCAATACTATTTGAACGCTAACCGTTAATGCATGTTATACGTGGATTATGAATGCTTGTTTGTTATGTTTACACATGGAATGCTGTCTACCTGCCTTAGCAACGATAGTACTATAGTTTGGACTCAGCACCCGTTCACACGGGGGTTTTTAAGGACCTTTACTTGCATGGATTACGGTGGTAATCATGTATTGCGAACTGCCTCGGGCAGTCAACCCGCAGTCATTGGTATCGATGGATCTATGTCGATAACTAACGTGCTTCATTTCACTATGTGTATATGCTGGTTATGCGTAAACGAATTCAAACTCTATATGCTATTATCAAACTTGTATGCTCACCTTTACATTATATGTATTGACTTTATTTTAACGTATGTGACAGGTGCTTAGGACGCACACTTGGTAGGAATTTGAGGCTAGAATAAAGCTTTAGAGCCCAACAAATAGTTGTCTGTAAATAACGAATCAAGGGTCTCTTGAAGCAGATAAACAATTACTGTCTAATTAAATCTGAGTTGTCGGAACATAATATTTGCCTAGATTTTGTCTGTAATAATTGTTCTACTGTTTGAGATACGGTATGGGACGTATTATTTAAATTGAATGGTATTGATAATTGTTATGGAAACTTCTGGACAATCTGTTTCGCTCAGTGCCATGCCCCGATGATTCCGCCATCGGTTGGGGTGTGACAGATTGGTATTAGAGCCATAACTATAGGGAATTAGGCAAGACTCGACCTGGTCCGGGTCGAAGTCTTAGAAACCTAGACTATAGTTAAGAACCAACAGACCGACTTGTGCGTATCCGTTAGGGAGTATGCATGAGCTCACTGCTATCACTCGCTATTCTCGCTTATTCTACACTATCACCACACTCGAATTTTCAATTATGAATGGGCAATAAAGTCGAGAATAGGTGTGAAAACCGCAAACTCTCGACTAAGGTTGCTTAATCAACCCGCATTTTAACTACAAACGAGGGGAATTATACCAAATCAGGAGTGAAATCCATATTTTGATGAATAATCTCCTCAATTTTATTAAAAACAGGGACGAAGTTGTTGAGATAGGGGTGAAACCCTAACCTTGGCTACTTGTTCCGATCATTTTACAAAACTCTCACCAAAGTTCGACAGACTCCAACGACCTGAAGTCACAATAAGACTAACGAGATGTGTGCCAACGCCCAAGAATCGAGGCAAGGGCATATTCCTGGAAGTCAAACGTGTACAACGGATCCTTGTGAATAGTTGAATTACTTTGGTTAGTCGAAGTCTACTAGCCGCAGACGATCTACATCTCGAATTTTATGTGTTTTTAATTCTGAGCCGCAATTGCTGACTTTGATGATTCGCTAAGTTTATGTGTTTTTGTGTGTTTTATGCTTACTTGTTAACGTTTTGAGGTATCACTAGTTTGATCTAACGCCCTATGCCTTCGCTACTTACACAACACACTACACGATGTTAACAAATCGCTGAATTTTGGACGACTTCATGCTACGATATACGTTTATACTACACTATCCGATACATTAAACGCGAACGCTATACTCGAACACTCGCGAACTGTGGATGATAGGTTTCTGTTTTCTGACTACCTCTAGTGATTAAATGCGTGTGTGTTTCCTTGCTTCTGTGCCTTACTTGCTTAGGTGTTATGTGATTATGTGCTCTACGTGCTTATTTGTATATGTGATATTGTGCTCTATGTGTTATGTGAATACGCGTGTTACTGAGCTTTAGTAAGTAGTAAACGTGTGAGGTGAGATTCGAATACAGTGTGTTGAGTTCCGTGGCGATGTCTGTTGCAGACAATGTCGTCTGGATCCCGTCACGCACTTTCTCGTCAAGAAAAGAGGGACAAACGCCTTGCTTCCATTATCGCTAAAAGCGTGGCAAAGGCCGTAAGTGATGTCTACGAGAATGTCAGCAAATCGTCTTAGGAATCAAGAACCGACGCCCCCAAAGCTGCCGCAAGGCCTTTCAGTTTCAAGCAATTCAAGTCGTGTGGGCCAAAAGAATTCACTGGCGAGGGAGGTCCTACTGCACTATTTCACTGGTTAGATTCCATTGAGGTTACTCTGCGACAGAGTGGTTGCCCTGATGACCTCCGTACTCTGAATGCTACCGGCGTTTTCCAGTCCCATGCACTAGACTGGTGGACGGCCGAGAGGAACAAGCGAGGGAACGATGCAGCCTACGGTCTGTCGTGGGACGAGCTCAAGGAAGTCATGCTAGAGGAATTCTGCCCTCCTCACGAACGTCAAAAGCTCGAAGATGAATTTTGGCACATACATCAGCATGAGGGTGACAACGCTGCTCTCACTGCTCGTTTCAAACAGCTCAGCATTATCTGTCCTGACCAAGTCAAGACTCCAGACATGGCAATCAAGAAATATATCCGAGCCCTGCCCGACTGCGTTGCTGATTTCGTGCAAGCGGCTAAGACTACGATGATCGAGGAAACTTATCTACTGGCCGCTGAAATCAACGACAAGCGGGTTAAGGCTGGTTTCTGGGACAAGACTTCGAAGCATCTGCATCAAGCTACCGTTACCTCACCAACTGCTGAACCCACCTCATCAAACAACAAGAGGAAGAACAAGAGAAAGAACAGCTCCAGCAACAAGAACTGTGCGATCACTGCTGCACCAGTTCAATCCGTACCAGCTCAACAGCGCCAAGTGGCAGCGCCTGTGACCAATGCACCTCTTGCTAAGCGTGCATACACTGGGCCACATCCGCTCTGCCCTACTTGTACCTACCATCACCCAACTGCAATTCCTTGCCGTTTTTGCGCTCATTGCAATGTGTACGGTCATTTTACTTCCAATTGCCGTATTCGACAAGCTCCTGCTCACCAAGCTCTACTCACCGCCCCACAGGGTCAACAAGCTCCTCCGGCACCCGCGGTCAAAGCCAGAGCCTGCTTCGCATGTGGCGATCCTAATCATTTTGCCAACATGTGCCCAAACAGGGTTGTGAAACAAGAGCCCCAGCAGCAACAGCCTCAACAGCAGCAGCAACACCAGCAACAACAGCAGCAACAACAACAACAGGCCGCACGCGCCAGAACTTTCAACATCAACGTGCGCCAAGCTCAAGCCGACAACAACGTGGTTAATGGTACGTTCCTTGTGAATGGTATTTATGCATCATGTTTGTTTGATACTGGAGCCGATAATTGCTTTGTGTCGTTCGAATTCGAGAAGCTCCTTAGTCGTAAACGCTCCAAACTCTCATCGACATTCGATGTAGAAGTCGCCACTGGAAGAACTATCGCCGTCAATTCCGTTATCCGTGATTGTACTCTTGAGCTCAACAATCACATCTTCCCAATCGACCTCATTCCGATGCAACTCGGAAGTTTCGACGTCATAGTAGGCATGGACTTTCTACGCGAAAACCATGCTGAAGTTGTGTGTTATGATAAGATGATTCGATTCTCGCTCGCAAATGGTGATTTATTGTGTGTATACGGTGAAACTGCCTTGAAAGGGCTCAAGCTCATGTCGTGTGTCGAAGTTAGCAAGTATCTCCGCAAGGAATACAAAGCTTTCTTGGCGAACATTGTAGTAGCGGAGAAGGAAAAGAAAGAGAAGAAGGAAGTGAAAGACGTTCCTGTGGTTCGTGAATTTCCTCATGTATTTCCTGATGATCTTTCAGGTTTACCGCCAAGCCGTGATATCGACTTTCGTATCGACCTCATTCCTGGAGCCAATCCTGTTGCCAAAGCCCCTTATCGACTAGCACCGTCCGAAATGCGTGAACTCTCGAACCAACTCCAGGAACTACTTGAGAAAGGCTTCATTCGCCCGAGCACCTCTCCATGGGGCGCTCCAGTCCTTTTCGTCAAAAAGAAGGATGGGTCGTTCAGGATGTGCATCGACTATCGGGAATTGAATAAGTTAACTATCAAGAACCGCTATCCCCTACCTCGCATCGACGACTTGTTTGATCAGCTACATGGTGCTACGTGTTTCTCGAAGATCGATCTACGTTCAGGCTATCATCAACTACGCATACAAGAGGAGTATATACCCAAAACCGCGTTTCGCACATGATACGGTCATTACGAATTCGTTGTTATGCCTTTTGGCTTAACCAACGCACCAGCGGTTTTCATGGATCTGATGAATCGCGTGTGTAAACCATGTCTCGACCGTTTTGTCATCGTATTCATTGACGACGTCTTAATCTATTCCAAATCGAAAGCCGAACACGCGCAACATCTATGTCTGGTTCTCGAGTTACTCCAGGGGAACCAACTCTATGCCAAGTTCTCCAAGTGCGAATTCTGGTTGGAGGAAGTTCAGTTTCTGGGTCACATTGTTAATAGTCAAGGCATTCACGTCGATCCTGCGAAGATCGAAGCTGTCAAGAGTTGGATTACACCAAAGAATCCGTCTGAAGTCCGTTCTTTTCTCGGACTAGCGGGCTATTATCGACGATTTATCGAAGGATTCTCGAAGATTGTCGTGCCTCTTACCTCTCTCACGCATAAAGATCAGCCTTTTGTCTGGGGAACCAAACAAGAGACTGCCTTTCAAACCCTCAAGCATAAGCTTTGCAATGCTCCCGTTCTCACATTGCCCGACGGAAACGACGATTTCATTGTCTATTGTGATGCTTCCAACCTTGGTCTCGGTTGTGTCCTCATGCAACGGAACAAGGTTATAGCTTACGTGTCTCGTCAGCTCAAAATCCACGAGAAGAACTATACAACCCATGATCTCGAGCTAGGCGCGGTTGTTTTTGCATTAAAGATTTGGCGACACTACCTGTATGGTACCAAGTGTACGATCTTCACCGATCATAGGAGCCTACAACATATCTTTAATCAGAAGGAACTCAATATGCGTCAACGCCGATGGGTAGAACTTCTCAACGATTACGACTGCGAGATCCGTTATCACCCAGGCAAGGCGAATGTTGTTGCCGACGCACTCAGCAGACGGAGTTATCTGCTCAGCACTCGTAATGTTCAAGCTCAATACGACCTCGAAACCCTAATTTGTGAAGCCCAGCATGCGTGTTTTAACGAACGCACGCTGAAAAGGGAACGAATCTACCACGATGGAGCCCAGCTTGTGAGCAAATCCAATGGGATATTCCACTTTCTGGACCGAATCTGGATCCCGAAGCGGACCGACTTGCGACAGATCCTGATGGACGAAGCCCACAAATCCCGGTATTCTATTCAACCCGATGCCGACAAAATGTACCAGGATCTTCGCTACAGGTACTGGTGGCCCGGTATGAAAAGGGATATTGCCCTCTACGTTGGAAAATGCCTAACTTGTGCAAGAGTCAAGGCTACACACCAAAGACCCTCTGGCTTACTCGAACAACCACCAATTCCTATGTGGAAGTGGGAAAGTATAGCTATGGATTTCGTAACAAAGCTTCCGCACACGTCATCAGGTCACGACAGCATTTGGGTTGTGGTCGACCGTTTGACTAAATCAGCTCACTTTCTACCAATACGAGAAGACTACAAGGTAGAACGATTAGCCCGAATCTACACCGACGAGATCATCTGTAATCATGGGACGCCTCGTGACATCATCTCTGATCGTGATGCTCGGTTTACCTCGCGACTGCGGGAAACGTTTCAAACGGCGCTCGGTACATCGCTTAATCTAAGTACCGCTTTCCACCCTCAAACCGACGGTCAAACTGAAAGAACGATTCGTACTCTTGAAGACATGCTCCGTTCGTGTGTCTTAGACTTCGGTGGTAATTGGGATAAATACCTACCGTTAGTCGAATTCTCGTATAACAACAGCTATCATTCTAGCATCCAAATGGCACCATTCGAGGCATTATACGGAAGAAGATGTCGATCGCCCATTGTGTGGCATGAGATCGGTCATTCGCAATTAACCGGTCCTGAGCTATTACAAGAAACAACAGACAAAATTTTCCAAATTCGAGACAACCTGGTGAAAGCTCGGGATCGACAGAAAAGTTACGCCAATAAAAAGCGCAAGCCCCGTGAATTTGACGTTGGTGACTACGTACTCCTAAAGGTATCACATTGGAAGGGTGTAGTCCGATTCGGCAAAAAGGGAAAACTCGTGCCTCGATATGTTGGACCTTTTAAGATTCTGGAAAGGATCGGAAAAGTCGCCTACAGACTCGAACTACCGGAGGAACTTAGTAACGTCCACCCGACTTTCCACGTGTCAAACCTCCGAAAGTGCCTAGCCGACCGCGACCTACACATTTCTCTCGATGATCTGCAAGTGAACGAAACATTACACATCGTGGAAAAGCCTGTCGAAATCATGGATCGCCAAACCAAGAAACTCAGGCGCTCTCGCATTCCTATCGTGAAAGTCCGATGGGAAGGTAAACGAGGTGCAGAGTTCACTTGGGAACTCGAAAGCGACATGAAGGCAAAATACCCGCAGTTGTTCGAAGAGAAAGTCTAGAAAGAGAAAGTTCTCAAACGTGAATCAAGGCGTTGTACAACTTCCAGCCTAATTTCCGGACGAAATTCCCTAAACAAGGGGAGGCTGTAACACCCCGTGTTTTCACAAGTCAAAGTCAAATTCAAGGTCAAAGTCAACGACCGGTTATACGAACTTGACTTGTAGAAATTTATTTATTTTATTTGTATTATGTGGAGTAAGTGTTGTTAAATTGCTAAAATCGAGGTGTGTTATTTGCAATCTAATCGACTTACGACTGTGAACAATAAGCAGTAACAATGCGATAAAGTTAACGAAACGATAATCAAACTATACTAATCAAATCGACATCGAATCGTAACTCGAATTTTACATCTTAGTTATTGTTATACGTGTGTGTGTGCCTTATGTGTTACTTGTGCATGTTTACTTTTGTTATGGGTGGAAATCAATCGAAACGCAATCTAACTCGAAAGGCAATCGAACTCAATCGAAGCTCGTAATCGAACTCGAACGCGAATCAAAATCGAAACTATGATAATTAGTAGTTGGGACAAAAAGTAATTTGACTAGGAAACCCTATCGTGACAAGCCGCTCGCAATCGAAATCGAAACATCAAAAAATTGTTGCGCGAAACACTCGAAACGTGCGACTGGTCGATCAGGCTCCAAGCCGATCAAACAGCCAGCCGAACGGACTGCTGTCCGATCGGACAGGCTGTCCGATCGAGCTGCCTGGCCGATCGACCAGCACTTACCTCTTTTGGCATCCTATAAATACCCCTGTCATTGTCATCCTTTCCACTTTTGGAAACCTCTGTTCGGCCAGCACGCCCAGCTCATCTTTTCGCAGATTCCTCTCGATTCCGGTAAGATTTCATCCTAAATCTTGTACTTTCTTGATCTATACACTCTCCTGCACCTTTCCATCTTTCAAATCTTAACTTTTAACCGTGAAATCATCAAGATTCAAGTGTTCTAGGATGATGTCATCATGGGTTCTTGAAGAACTTCATGTTTTGGCCCCAATCCACCAAGAATGACTTGGATCTAGCCGATTTCCACATAAACAAACAAAGATCTTTCATAAGATCTAAACATATACCCGGTGAAAAGGATTGGAAGATGGATTTTCCAACTTTCTTTCAACTCTTTTTCACTCAATAACTTCAAACCGGTAGAAACAGAGCCTGAGCCGGCCTACAAATCACTCCGGTGGTTGGATGGCTCGAGATCCGGATTCTATCCACGAGGTTAACCGATTTCGGGTTGAATGTTAAACTCCGTTCCGAACAGTCCACCGACCGGATTTGGGTGATTCCTGTCCGACCCGTGGAACCAAGTAAGGACGAGAGATCTATGGTTCTACTCGTTGTCAAAATACCTCAACAAAACGACAAACCAACAGAACGGCCAAGTGTTAAACGAATAGGCTGATCAGGTCAGAGTGCTGACCGATCGGACTGCTGTCCGAACGGACAGCCAGCCGATCGGACAGTCAGCCGATCGACCGGCCAGCTGATCGGTTAACACATGGTCCCACACAATCAATTAACTTCTTTTGAAGACTAGTATTGAACGAACTGTTGTTCGATCGAACTACTGTCCGATCGGATTACTCTTCGGATCATGAGATACTATGCTTCAATACTTAATCGATTTTTCAACATGTTCGATGCACTAGGAGTGCCACCCGATCGAACAGCCGTCCGATCAGGTGACACCCTGCTGAGAACTCGTCATGATTGATCATGCATGTTTTCCGATCGAACAGCACTAGTGTCCGATCGAACAGCTAGCCGATCCACTGCACCATACTTTACATTTCATTTAAAGTCTTTGACTAGTTGACCTGTCCGATCGAACACCTGTCCGATCCCAAAACTAAACATTGCAATTCATTTGAATGCCTAACCGATCGGGTTGCTGACCGATCGAACAGCCGTCCGATCTCCCGACCTGAAAGGTAAAGGTACTTCAATGTTTTCAAATGCTACAACGAAAAATTCCAAAGTCAAGACATCATACACAAACACATTCATCTCATAGGAAGAAACAATCCATTCGAATCGTCATCCGACCGGATCACTGTCCGACCGGATGGCCACCCGAACGGATTGTTATCCGCACGGATTGCTGTCCGATCGGATTACCATCCGATCGAACCACTATCCGACCCTTTCATACTTTGTGATGTTCTACGCATCACTTATCATTATACAATCTAATCTATTCAGGCTAACCGTACTCTCTAAGCGCTCCCTTCAATCCATCAATCACTATGAGTATACTCGATCCCTTTTTGCTTTAAGCACTTTTGGGTGTTACATACGTTACAACTATTCAAATCACATCAATCACACTACTCAATACTATTTGAACGCTAATCGTTAATGCATGTTATACGTGGATTATGAATGCTTGTTTGTTATGTTTACACATGGAATGTTGTCTACCTGCCTTAGCAACGATAGTACTATAGTTTGGACTCAGCACCCGTTCACACGGGGGTTGTTAAGGACCTTTACTTGCATGGATTACGGTGGTAATCATGTATTGCGAACTGCCTCTGGCAGTCAACCCGCAGTCATTGGTATCGATGGATCTATGTCGATAACTAACGTGCTTCATTTCACTATGTGTACGTGCTGGTTATGCGTAAACGAATTCAAACTCTATATGCGATTATCAAACTTGTATGCTCACCTTTACATTATATGTATTGACTTTATTTTAACGTATGTGACAGGTGCTTAGGACGCACACTTGGTAGGAATTTGAGGCTAGAATAAAGCTTTACAGCCCAACAAATAGTTGTTTGTAAATAACGAATCAAGGGCAGAAGCAGATAAACAATTGCTGTCTAATTAAATCTGAGTTGTCGGAACAGAATATTTGCCTAGATTTTGTCTGTAATAATTGTTCTACTGTTTGAGATACGGTATGGGACGTATTATTTAAATTGAATGGTATTGATAATTGTTATGGAAACTTCTGGACAATCTGTTTCGCTCAGTGCCATGCCCCGATGATTCCGCCATCGGTTGGGGTGTGACACAGCCGACGTCGGAGACACCGGCGGCGGCAGTGACTGTGATGGTGGTTATTCCAGTTCAAGTTTCACTGCTGGTTTCGGGTTACAAGGGAGACAGATGTGTGCGGCTTCGGTTCAGGTTTCGTGTTCCGGTTCGGGTCAAACCCGGTGGACTCGGTCAACACCCGAGTCAACTCGGGTCAACAGCGGGTCAACACAGTCAAACCAGTCAACAGTAGTCAACGGAATTGTTCGGGTTCGGATTTGTGGCTCGGGTCTTGATATGGTGCAACTCGGTCAGATTCAAGTGCGGGTTTCGGATCAACTCGGTCAAACCGAGTCGACCTGGTCAACTCAGTCAACTGAGCTGGTCAACTCAGTTGACTCGGTCAACTCAGTCAACGTTCGACGCGAAGATGGGTAAAGACACGTTTAATATTTACGTAATTTTAATTATTTCGTGAACGAGCTCGACCCGAACTGATTTGATAATAGTTTACTTTTGGTACATTTGGCAAAAATTACATATATAGTGTTTATATTGTTAAAGTTTTGTTGAATTTTGATATAATAACAACAACTGGTGTTGTCGGGGGCGTCCAAAAACAGAGGAAACTCTGCCCGTTTTTCGAGAAAATTCGTAAAACCAAAACACGTCTTATTCAGACGACGTTTATAAAACAAAATACACATACAATTAATTTCAACGACACTTTGTTTACTTACAAGAAACACGTTTACAACGTTCGACAAAAATCAGTTTTACAAGACAACCAAACTTGAAAGTTTTACAAAATAAATATAACTATCTGTATTTATTTCAACGTCAACAAGTCGGATATTTTTTTTTAAAATATATAATTATTTATATTTAGCTTAAACATCGAGATTTCGGGATTTCTTTTATGAAAATAAATATTGTTTATATATTTATTTTAAATGCCTAAACGGCAATTACTTATATTTTGATAATGACCATACGAGACGGCTAACAGGATTATAACAATATTTATATATAAATTTTCATATCTCGAGAACTATGCCTTTCCAAGATTTATTTATTACCAACAATAAGCGAGCTAAATAAATATAACTTAATCATTTTCATTAAGTTCATAATTTACCGTCAAATCGTTCAGTTAACGATTCGGTAGAGCTCGGTAACACGTAGATTTGTTACCGCATTAATTAGAAACTTATAAGATATTCCGTGTTAGGAATATTGTAGAATGCACGCTAGCGAGTCTCGTCTTGGAAACGACATCACGAAGTCGTATATAGCTAGCTTTGCACAGGAATATCCAGGTGAGTTCATAACCCCACCTTTTTGCAGTTTTACATTTTTCTAAATGTTTTCGGGGTGGAAAGACATGCACTTTTTGCAAAGCATACAAGAATTACATAATTCTAAACCATTTTACAAGCAAGTTTTAACTGACACAAATGGTTTACGAAAAACTTATGTTTTATACCGGTTTTTCAAACAAGCGTATTTTTTGAAATATGCATACACACGAATTCTAGTTTTCTAAACTACGGGAAAATACAAGATACAAATGTTACAAATGGTATGATACAAAAACAAGAAGCACTCTTGGTGAGAACGAGTACCAAGTATGATGCGTTTTAAGGAATGATACGAGAATAATACAAGAATTGATACGAGAAATCGTGTCACGAATAGGGTACCATAAGCACCATTAATCGTGTACATACTTAGACCGCAGAACAAAAGGTTAGATCTAACGGGTGTCAGGGCAGCCCCACTCTTGGTGACAACTAGTACCGAGTAGTGTTTTTGTGTCTCAGTCGTGAATCGACTACTAGAAAATTGCCTATGGTTTGGTGACTTCCTATGTCATGTCACATGTTAATGGCCTTGCAACCCATTAACAACATGATACATACAAGAATACTTGATTTATACAAGAATACATGATACATACAAGAATACTTGATTTATACAAGAAAACATGATACAAACAAGAATACTTGATTTATACAAGATGCATACTATGTTTTCATACGGAGTTTCCATATAACATGACAAGAAAATGATTTTAAATTCGTTTTCTCAACAATACTTCAAAAACCGGTTATTCAAAAAGATTTATTTCAAATCTTTTACAAACAAGCTATGAACTCGCTCAACTTTATGTTGATTTTTCGCATGTTTCTTTCTCAGGTTGCATTTCTAAGACAAGGCACGGTTGGAATAGGAGAACCATGTGGAGTCGAGTACTTAGTGGCGTTCATTTCCTAAAAGATTTAGCTTATTTGCTTCCGCTGTGCAATGAAGATACCAGTCCAGTTACGCCAATGCTCTGATAATTTCGGGGTGTGACAGATTGGTATCAGAGCCATAGGTTACAGCCATAGGTCACCCCAGCTCTGATCCCAGATTGGTATCAGAGCTATAGGTTACAGCGAATTAGGTTTCTGTAGAGATACCTAGGCTCTAACCTCGCCTTTCCTCTGGGAACTTAGAATATTAAAACTTGAATACATTCAGAACGCATAGTACTCGAATATGGTCTCCAACCGTTGCCGAAAAACAAACAGTCAAGATTTTGTTTTCAAACATACGCTATTGTGGTGCTATACACATAGTACACAAAAACAATTACATACAGTACATAAACTCTGAGAGTTTAGGAAACATGCATTTAAGACCTTCGAAAACTCATGTTGAAGTTCATTAAAGGTCATCACGTAGGAACCGCGAATATTAAACTCGGGCACACACTATTACCCATATTGTCTATGATATTTTGACTTCCCGAGCAGGCAGCCTACGCATAACGAAACGCTAGTGCACAGCTATACGTGAAACTTTAGCTATACATCAACGGAGGTTGAAGTACAATACATACGACTTTCGAGGAAGCGGCAGTTTGGCACGCGGTCTTGCAAATGACACAAGTCATGCTAAGAAGAAGACGTATGTCTCCGCATTCCCCCTAACTTGTTAACGACGAATACGCTATGGTAATGTCACCTAATAACTAGTTATCACATGCAACCCAGGTAAAGTCCTTAAATTTCTTTTATTGAAATTTCGACTTTCACTTTTACTGAGTAGATTTTCGTATCTCTACTCCTCTTAATGGTCATTGTGTCACAATCACTTCTTTCAGTATAGCGAATATTCATTTGCTTCATTTCTTGAAAATTTATATGTTACGCATGCATCGTTTGTTACGCATGTGGTTTCGTTTCGAATAAAGCGTTTCATTAAAGTTCAAATATTGTTTCGCTAAATCTAATTATTGATTTGTGATTCGAATGACCTGCATTGTTGTAATTGTTGGCTCCTTTGTTATCAAGTCAACACATTTTCTTGAAAATTCTTTTCTTTTTCAAGTTACATACATGGTCTTTCTTTGTGGCCATGCCGAAAGTTTTCTTGTTGATACACGTATTTATTGTCGGCTTGCGCCGAAATCAAATTCAACTGTTTGAACCTGTCCATTACACATGTTCAATTCAAAGCATCATATGATGTATTGGGAGCATCATATTCAAATCGATTTTTAACGAGCACTTCATTTGTTTCGAGTCGTAGTAAACTTGTTTGGCATTCGACTCCATAAAATTGTTTGTCGATTCCGACACCTTGTGGTGTCAGTATAAACTTGTAGCTTGGGCTAATTATGATTGAGCATTTGATGCAAAACACAGGTGATACTTGTTCAATCACCGTTATTATTGAATTGTTTCATTCACTACGACACCTTGTGGCGTTGGCAGAACTTCCAGCTTGGGCTGATCATGATCGAGCGTTTCATGCAAACTATTACATTTGAGCTTGTTGAAATCTAAATTCATTTATTGGATGCAATCATTTCTAGAATTCATTTGCATATTGTGATACGTCCTTGAATTCACATCATTCGAATAAGTCTTGATTCGACTTCATGATCGTTCACTTTGGTACCATTCGTATTTTCTACGCATAACGTGACTCTAAGGAGTTAACGTAGTCTAAATTGAGTTATAATAAATCTAAAATGACCAAAATGCCCTTCAGATAAAGACAAAATACCAAGGTTTAAGTTGGGGAATCTGGCCAAATTTGAAATTTGGATTAAAATGGCAACAAAATGCAAACCACAGGGACCCAGATTTAAAAATTTTGGATTTTGGACTAAAGTGGCAAAAGTGAGCAAACCTCAGGGACCATTTTGGCTACTAACTCTTACATTTAAAATGACCGAAATTCCCTTTTAGTTAACAAAATAAAGGGATGGAGTTAGCCCAGTGGACTAAAATGATAACGTTTTAAAACTATTTGGACTAAAATGACAACGTTTCAAACCTTTAGACTAAACTGCCAAAATGGTATAAACCACAATGACTAAAATGACATTTAACTCCAATTAAAATCATTGAACTTTATTTTTTATACAGATCTCCATCAAACCCTTTTTTCATTTTCTTCTTTTTCTGGCTTCTATAATCAAACAAGATTTAGTAGATAGATTAACTTTTTTGTCGATCTTCTCTTCATCTGTGTTTCTCTCGGTCGAGTTGTGCTTAATAGATCTTGAACGTGTGATCGATCCTTACTTCGGCTCTTGACCAAGCTCTGATACCAATTGTTGGCATAGGCTTCCAATCATGAACACACAAAACCAAACACAAATGATTTGAAGACTAACACGTCTCATACTCTTTATCTTATTAAACTTAACTCGACAAATAAAACTGAATACACAACCTTGTATTTATACTAAACATAGACTAAGGTGCTGTTTGTTTTTTCTGCGGGAAAAGGTCTGCAGTCTGCGGACCACATCTGTAGGCATTTGCAGAAGAAGAGGTGGACCAAATGTCTGCAGTCTGCAAGGAGAAGAGGGTTTGTTTTTTTACTTCTACAAAACCCCTTCTCACACACACAACACACACTGATCTCTCTCTCATCCCTCGATCTCTCTCTCTGCCCTCATCTACCACCACCACCGTCACCACCGCCACCACCGTCACCACTACACCACCGCCACCACCGTCACCACTACACCACAGCCACCACCGTCACCACTACACCACAGCCACCACCGTCGAAACCACCACCACCACCACAGAACACCCACCCCCGTCGCAACAACCACCACCACCACCAAACACCCACCCCCGTCGCAACCACCACCACTGTGACACCCTGACCGGAGGCGGAAATGTCGAGGGCATCACGAAACTTTGGTAGAATGCATATAAGCACATGGTGATTAAATTAAAGTTGAATTATAATTAAGTTTGGTAAACAGGATTGCATTCACATCCAAGCTAGTACAAAACAAATACAACACATTGTTCACAAAAGTCTTTGTTTTTATTTAAGCTAAGGCACTTGTCTTGAGCAATCCTATGTGGTCCTTGCAAAAGCTAACTTCAAACGTTTTCACCTGAAACATATGTTAAAAACAGTTTGGGTCAACAAAAGGTTAAGTGAATTCATAGGTTTTGGTTAGTTTGGTAATAAATAAATAATGTGATAATAAAATGAAATGCTTAACAATGTGGCATTTGATAAGACTTAAGCAAATGAGTGATACAGGTAGTTGCTTGGTGGAACATTCAAACCTTGTAGACGTAAACACGGATCTATCATCCAAACTTCCGAATTGCAAAATGTGAACAACAACAACAAGTGATCTGGAAGTTAGGATGGGGCGTCACACCTATAGCGCTATAATATTACCGTTGGGCTTGTACGGAGTTAATGAATGTAATGTGTTAAGCAACAAATGTAACAATGCAAAAACTAGAAGTTATGAATGGGGAACATCCATACTTCCAAATGTGTTATCAAACAGTTGCAAAGACGGATCAACATAGCCACAAATTGTAATGAGTTTGTATCACATTATATCATATGTTTCATCCCAAAAATAATGTAAAAAGGGGACTATGAACTCACATTGATTTCGGGTAAGTCCAAACAAGTATGCAAAGTGTGAGAGTTTTGGCGGGAACAAGGTTTTTCCACGTTACTCTAATGGTTTGAACATGCACAAACTATTGCAATTGGTATCAACAAATATTGTTAATTGTAAACTGGAAACTAAGTCCATGGTGTTTGGTATGGTTTGACAAAAAAAAAACGGTAACTATGGGTTTGAACAACTTAATTGGGGAACTCGGTAAACAAGTAGGATTCAAAGGGATTATTTATGAGAAATATATTTTCTTAAAATAATCAACTATATATATAATGTTAAAGTGAAATACATGATAATTATCTAACAATTATCTAAATAATTAATTTAAATCAGAATAATTAAAAATAATATTTTTAATTATGAACCTGGAATATCACAGATTTAAGATAATTATTTTGGCCCTTGAAATCATTTTATATAAATAAAATGAATTAAAATGGTTATGATAACAATAAATAAGTTTATATAAGTTTAATTATCTAAATAATTAACTTTAATAAAAATTTCGGCTCTAAATTTACATAAACTCAGTAACATGTATATTTTGTCATAAAAATAATTTCGGACAAAAATTATATAGTTATATAATTTAAATATATTAAATTAAACTATACTTTTAAGTGCAAATACTGATTTATTTATATAAATATCAAGATTATATAAAATATCAGTAAGAATATTATTTTTGTAAAGTTTATTACTTAAAATAATTATCATAAAAATTTCAGTGTTTATTTCTAAAAATTGGATTTATTATGAATTTTTAAATGTTAAACTGTTTTAATAATATAAAAATTAGTTTTATAAACATTTTGACAGTTTTTATATTTTTAACAAATGTAATACTGATCAACAAGGTTATAAAAATTATTGATATAGTTAAAATATGGCTAAAATAGATAAAGAAAAACAGTTTGCAGGTGCCCGGGTTCGAACCTGGGTCTCCGGTTTAAGTTTCAGATCGTCTTCCCCAAATGGAGTCAACCCGAAAAGTCAAACAGTCGCGATTCTTGATCAAAACCATGTTTTATTTCAATTAACTTTACAGGGACATTTTATGAGTATAAACAAACTGATTTAACGATTAAAAACGTACCGGTATCTACTGGATTCGAGGTATCGGCTAACTCCGGCGAGTCCCGATTCCGGCGAGGTTGCAGGTCCGAACAGAGGGTCAATATCGAAGTGTTAGTGTGTTTTGAAGAGTGTAACAAGTTCGAGGAGGTTCAGGGGATCTTATAACATGTTTCAATTGATTCGAATTCGACAGTAAGTAGTGGATTTAAACTCCACTTAGAATTTTATAAAATTCTCCGATCATGCGATGTCGGGCACTTTCTTGGATAAAATTAAACGCGTGGGTGAGTTGATTACGAGGTAAAGATTCCGCGTGCAACGAGTATCGGGCAGAGAAACCACTATACACGTGGTTCGGATCGAATTCCGGTGGGTCAGTCGGCGGTTTCTGGTTTGAAATAATATATTATAATCCTAATATGTATATATATATATTTTACGATTATAAAAGAATACCGGATGAGGGCTTAGCCCGACCGGTCACAACGTTGCTTGTTGAATAAGAGGTCCCGAGTTCGATCCCCCCCCCCCCATGACCGGTTTAAACATTTTTTTGTTTTTATGTTTAAATAAATTACAGTTTAGTCCTTGAGGTTCTGAAACTTGCACAAACAGTCCCTGGAGTAGTTCAGTTAAATAGGTTAACTAGGTTAGGTTTTTAAATAGAAATCCTTATATAACATTTAACTCGGTTAAGCCCTTTAGTTAAATAAGTTTCAGAAATAACAACATCAGTCCCTGGAGTTCAAGTTTCATAAAATGACTATAAGGACCCGAGACTTTAAATTCAAAAAAATTAAAAGTTTATTTTATTTATAAAACAAGTTTCAAAAATTACATTTTTAACCCAAACTTATAAGATTTCAGAAATGACAACTTAGTCCCCGGACTTTTGTACTTTCTAAAAATGACGGTTTTAGTCCTCGGACTTAAAATCAAAGTTTTCAAGCAAGTTTCAAGGAATGACAATTAGGTCCCTCAACTTATATTTTCTCATAATGACACATTAGGCCCTTGTAATTAATGTAGCCTTGTTGATAAGTATGAAACTCAATCAATTTGCAAATATTCACGTGTTTGGGTCAGTTAATCATGTGAAAGTATGAAACAAAGAATGTATCAAACAAATTGCATTTCAATATACGATAACTGTTATTATGTGCATCAAACAAGTACGTGTTTGAAAATCGAGGTGGTTACAGTCTCCCCTACTTTAGAAAATTTCATCCCGAAATTTATTCGAAAGAGACTGTAGAATGTAATTGTAATGATTAGAAAGGTAAGCAAGGCATTAGTTTCTAGAGCATTGTTTGGTGTTGATAATTTTGAGGAATCTACGGGAATCATTGTATAGAAATTGTCTTGCATGGCACTATGTTATGCTGGACTTGTAATGTAAAACTTAGGCAAACAAATGTGTGTACAAATAAGCAAATAATGGATAATCACATAACCACATAAGGTTTTTATATGTCACCATACTTAACAAGGCTTACTATGATTCTCATGCGTCGAACCTCGTAATTAAGTGTGCACCCAAAATTACGCGTTTCGTCGTATGGTCCACATAGTACTTCTAGTTAAGTGAGGAAAACAAATAAGATTGAGGTATTGTTTAAATCAAACAAGCATCAATATAACACAACATCAACTGAATCAAAACGTATTTCACATTAGCAATGATAGCATTGTTTGTTTGACAGTCTATTGAACAAATTTACATTTGATATAAGTCATGTAATGGATCAAATTCATGATTATAAGGTGGTGGAGGTGGTAGAGGCAGTTGCATATGATCAGTTAATTGTCTCAGCATGCTTTCCAACCATTGGTTTCTTTCTGTCAACCATTTTATTTGTTGAGACAGATTTCGAACTTGATTGTTTAACCTAGTTACTTCGACTCCCATTGAATCTGGAGGTAGATGCATTGGAGGCATCGTACTTGGGCCTGCTATATCAGTTGGTGGCAGTTGTTCTACTTCGTTTAATAGTGACTGGAAAATTTGTGGCTGTAATGGTGCTTGCAAAAAGGGTTCTGATGCTAACTGTTCTTGAGTCATCATGTTTTCATCAAACCAAGTTCCTTGCATCGTTGAATTCTCCTTGAAAAATAACGGTGAGAAGCTTGGTAAGACGTTCGGTGTTAAAGGTTGGGATAAGTTAGTTGTAATATGTTCTTGTATGTATGGCAGCGGTGGTTGCATATCAAACCGATAAAAAGACGGTTGAGGAAACTACAAAAATGATTGTTGTAAATTTTGTGGGAAGGTATTCTCTAAGATAACTGGAGCTCCCTCCGACTGTGAAGGTTGAGTTAGTGTACCAATATGAACAGGGGTTAGCCTAATGGTGTAAGGATTTACAATCCCAGGTGCCTTCGGTGGAGATAATCCCTGGATAATCTGATCACTTAAGACACCTAATGATTGTGCTATTTTTGTAATGTAAGACCCTCCCATGGGACATCTCATAGGATGTGATTGTTGACTAGAAAAATATTCAGCAAGCTTGTGGGCAATATTACAAGGGACTTGCTCAAAAATACTATACAGATAAAAAAGTTCGATTGTTCTAACCCTTTGTTTATTATGCTTGCTTCCCGTGATAGTGTTGGCTAAAACACGGTGCATATATTGATAACAAGGGTCTGTGAAGTTTATAGAATTATTGTGGACACACCATTCTTTTAATGAATGGCATTGCCAATAATCTACCATATCCGCGGAGGAACAAGAGGTTGATGCATCCGTAAAAATGGGTTGTTTAACTTCTTCATCCGTATATATGCCCAGATGAACTGCGAATTCTGCTAATGACATAGTATGAGTTTGCCCACAAAGTTGAAAATGAATGGATTCATTGGTAAGATTTTTATTATATTTGTAATAGAAAGTGGACAAGAACTCATACACCAGTTCATCGTATGATGGTTCTAGGATGTCGAAGAAACGGCGCCAGGGCGTATTAGGTTGTAGTAATCTTGCCAGCAAACCACTGGAATCAAACGTTCCCATTCGTTGCCAATCAATACCGCTAATAGCAAGAACTTCATGATGCTTGAGTTTTTGATACTTCTCTCGATTGTGTAAATTAGTAAACTGAAGGAAGGGTGAATTTTTGCTGCATTTGAAGATTCAGCATATGCTGCTGGGAGATTTGCCATTGGGATATGGGGTTTTGTTGAACTAAGAAAAGTTTGGGTATGTGTTGAGTTATATCAGAAGTTGTAGTTCTTGTGTAGATTAGCTCGAGTAGTGAGTTTCTTATATAGATAAGGAAATTTCGGATTACTCTATAGGATCGGTTAGGGCTTCCATGCTACGTTCTGTAGCTAGTTTGAAAATTTGAATTTGAAAATGTATGGTCTCGAGAAAATTTTGAACTTTGAAAAAAAAGAGGGAATCGTATCGTATAAAATTGATAATAGTACCACGTAGGTTGATTAAAACTTGGATTGTTCTGAAACGGAGAAAAGAAAAAAATCCTTTTGAATTAGGGTAACATGCCTTGAGCCTATAGGCATACTGTACTCTCATCGGTAGTTCCCAGGTAGGCAAACGTGTGTCTCGTCGTGGAGGTGATTTCATAATGGGGTAAAGTAGTTTCATAAAATCAATGAGGATCAAAGAAAACACGTAACAAGATGGATATCATTTATTCCACGAATAAACGACATCAATGACAAGTCAAAGTAGTTGGGTTCTTATAACTTGGTGAAGTCATGCTTTAGCCTATAAGTGGACACTCATCCCAATAATTCCCAGGTAAGCACAACTGGTCTCGCGTCTGATGAGATTTATACGAAGTGCTTGCCTAGACAGAAAACTCAAAATACAGGCATCCACCCTTCCAGATTGCACGAGTTCGTTATTAGAGCCCAAGACTTTGATGAGAATTTAAAAATCAGCAGAGGTTTTGAAAATAATCACCTAAGGATAGGTGATGAGCATTTGTAAAATCTAAAGATGAGATCTGTGGTGACGAGGCATTGGTTACAAAAGATAAGAATAGGGATGAAGACAAAGGCAAAGATAGCAGAAGAGTTACTAATGGAAGGTGTCCTAGGTAAGTTATAGTCTAGGTCAAAGTATTACTAATAACCTAAATCCCTATAACCATGGCTCTGATACCAACCTGTGACACCCTGACCGGAGGCGAAAATGTCGAGGGCATCACGAAACTTTGGTAGAATGCATATAAGCACATGGTGATTAAATTAAAGTTGAATTATAATTAAGTTTGGTTAACAGGATTACATTCACATCCAAGCTAGTACAAAACAAATACAACACATTGTTCACGAAAGTCTTTGTTTTTATTTAAGCTAAGGCACTTGTCTTGAGCAATCCTATGTGGTCCTTGCAAAAGCTAACTTCAAACGTTTTCACCTGAAACATATGTTAAAAACAGTTTGGGTCAACAAAAGGTTGAGTGAATTCATAGGTTTTGGTTAGTTTGGTAATAAATAAATAATGTGATAATAAAATGAAATGTTTAACAATGTGGCATTTGATAAGACTTAAGCAAATGAGTGATACAGGTAGTTGCTTGGTGGAACATTCAAACCTTGTAGACGTAAACACGGATCTATCATCCAAACTTCCGAATTGCAAAATGTGAACAACAACAACAAGTGATCTGGAAGTTAGGATGGGGCGTCACACCTATAGCGCTATAATATTACCGCTGGGCTTGTACGGAGTTAATGAATGTAATGTGTTAAGCAACAAATGTAACAATGCAAAAACTAGAAGTTATGAATGGGGAACATCCATACTTCCAAATGTGTTATCAAACAGTTACAAAGACGGATCAACATAGCCACAAATTGTAATGAGTTTGTATCACATTATATCATATGTTTCATCCCAAAAATAATGTAAAAAGGGGACTATGAACTCACCTTGATTTCGGGTAAGTCCAAACAAGTATGCAAAGTGTGAGAGTTTTGGCGGGAACAAGGTTTTTCCACGTTACTCTAATGGTTTGAACATGCACAAAATATTGCAATTGGTATCAACAAATATTGTTAATTGTAAACTGGAAACTAAGTCCATGGTGTTTGGTATGGTTTGACAAAAAAAAAACCGGTAACTATGGGTTTGAACAACTTAATTGGGGAACTCGGTAAATAAGTAGGATTCAAAGGGATTATTTATGAGAAATATATTTTCTTAAAATAATCAACTATATATATAATGTTAAAGTGAAATACATGATAATTATCTAACAATTATCTAAATAATTAATTTAAATCAGAAAAATTAAAAATAATATTTTTAATTATGAACCTGGAATATCACTGATTTAAGATAATTATTTTGGCCCTTGAAATCATTTTATATAAATAAAATGAATTAAAATGGTTATGATAACAATAAATAAGTTTATATAAGTTTAATTATCTAAATAATTAACTTTAATAAAAATTTCGGCTCTAAATTTATATAAACTCAGTAACATGTATATTTTGTCATAAAAATAATTTCGGACAAAAATTATATAGTTATATAATTTAAATATATTAAATTAAACTATACTTTTAAGTGTAAATACTGATTTATTTATATAAATATCAAGATTATATAAAATATCCGTAAGAATATTATTTTTGTAAAGTTTATTACTTAAAATAATTATCATAAAAATTTCAGTGTTTATTTCTAAAAATTGGATTTATTATGAATTTTTAAATGTTAAACTGTTTTAATAATATAAAATTAGTTTTATAAACATTTTGACAGTTTTTATATTTTTAACAAATGTAATACTGATCAACAAGGTTATAAAAATTATTGATATAGTTAAAATATGGCTAAAATAGATAAAGAAAAACAGTTTGCAGGTGCCCGGGTTCGAACCCGGGTCTCCGGTTTAAGTTTCAGATCGTCTTCCCCAAATGGAGTCAACCCGAAAAGTCAAACAGTCGCGATTCTTGATCAAAACCATGTTTTATTTCAATTAA
>JARYGA010005312.1:0-64745 GCA_030545235.1 Helianthus tuberosus | reverse complement strand
ATGTATTTACAACAGACTTCAGTTCGCTGTAACCAGGTCATAACTTAACGAAATTTGGAGTTTCTTGAGTCTATTACGTGTTATTTTGAAATACGAATCATATGACACTGGAATCATAATTTTTCGACACAGTTTGATATGTTTAACGAATTATTTACGAACAAACACTGAAGCTGCGAAAATCTGCAGTAAATGGGTCATATGTTTTGGGTCATAACTTGCTGCGTAATTGGATTTTTGCTATGAAATTTGTACTGTAGATGGCCACTGATGTCATTGTAATTCTCCAACTGGAATTTTATCAATCAGACTTACGATAAATTTTAAATGAATTTTTCCGTGGACTGCAGTCAGAAAGTGACGAATCTGATTACAGCCCGGTAAATGAATTTTATAAAATAATTGGTGATTAATTGGATCCCGACATTTTGATACAATAATATTTGGATCGATTGAAACGTTCTGTAATTTTTTGGGAACTATCCAGTTCCCGAACGGTCCCGATTAACGCACCGTAAATTCTCCGAAAATGCACTAAAAAGCTGAAATTTTGTGACAAGATTTATTGTGTAATTTGTGACAAACATGTTGCCACTATTTCGAATAGCGACACTTTGCATGCATGTGTACATATATAGATATTATAATATTTTATGTGCTACGTGTTAGATACGTGTAGGGGTTTTGTGCATTACTTGAACATGAACATGACTTGTATGGTAACCATGTTAGGACGTGGTTGACCACATTAGCTCAAGTGACCATTTATTTGCCGAGCTAAACCAAGGTGAGTTCACAAGTTCTATAAGGCATGGGATTCCCGGTGGTTTGGGAATGGGTTAAGAAACTAAAACGAAACCTGCATATTCTTCTCGGGTAGAATATGTACCTCCATCCTCGTTGGGAAGGATGGCAACATTTAACCTGCGTATTCTCCTTGGGTAGATTAAGTACCTCCGTCCTCAGTTGGAAGGACGAAAACATAAAACTTACTAGACAAAACTCTATCATTAAGTCCCTCATTTTTATATCGACTTAATCGTCGGGCCAATGGCAAACGGGTCATTAGTTAAATAGCGCTATTAGGTTTGACAAGCCTCACACCGTGCCGCAGAGGACGGGAGTGGACTAATGGATCTGGGCACTTAGTCAATGATGATAGACATTGACGTAGGGCACAACTTTCTCAGTCAGTTGTCAATATGGTAACGGTCTAGTGGTTAACATGGGGTAGCCCCCACTGGTTATGATTTGGGAAATAATGAATTGAATAACTCATGGTTTTAAATGAACTCGTGGTTTTTAGAACAACTTTAAATGGACAACCAACTGTGAACTCGCTCAACTTTGTTGTTGACTCGTTGTTACATGCCTTGCAGGTCGTTAGATGCTTAGCTGGAGCTTGCATGGGATCAGGAGTCGTTGTGGGACGTGGACTGATGAGTTCCATGTTAAACATTTGAACTTCTAAACTTATATTTTGGTTTTTAAACTTTATGCTTCCGCTGATAACTTGAACTTAGTTAACTTGTTTTGGACACCAAATATATTGTGGTTGGTTTTATATTTACTTTAATACATTGTTCAATATGATTGGTGGCTTGATCCTGGTCAGTCACGCTCCCTACGGTGATACTCCGCTTGTGGATTTTGGGGGTGTGACAAATTGGTATCAGAGCCATTGGTTATAGTGAACTTGTTTTTAAAAAGGGAAAAATCTTTTTGACAAAAAACCAGACTATAACCTGTTCAGTGCTCAACGATCCACAACGACACTTCGCTCCGCGTGCAAGGCTCAACACTTTAGATGGTATGGTTTATGTTTATGTTACCTACTCGTTAGTTACATTTACATGATGCGTTGTTTATGGTATGCTTGGTTAATGTAGTAGCATGTTGCCCTTATTAGCCCTAGTGTGCTCACTTTGACACCCAACTATTTACTTGAAATTTGACGTGTGGTGATCAGATTCTTTTCATGTTTTCTCCTCACCCCACTACGACAAATGTTTTATGCGTTCTACCTATTAGTACGATTGTCTCGACATGACGTCGCCGTTACAGCTAGAATTCAGATCTGACCCCCCATACATTCAGTTTGAACGACAACATTCACGTGAACCAGAACCGACCCAAACGAACTCGGATTTAGGAGAACAACATACCCATGCGTCCATGTTGACAAACCCCATCATCTCCACTAGTCATCGTGACCAGGAATGAAGCAGTCACAGTTACACGCGTTTGTCGTTGTACAACTCGAAACCCTATCATCCAAACTCTATTTTGGACCAATGATATACTCACGTGACCATGATTCAACGAACTTTCCTTTCGTGTCGTTGCTGCCATCTACCATTACTGGAACTGTCCCTGGAGAACGGAATAGTCGGCGAAATTCTTCGGTTATTTGTTGGATTTTTGTTTTTGCTCAATTCTTCGTATGAACCTCACCAACCTCCTGTTTCTTCGATCTGCAACCGATATAACGAAACGCTAATAACCATACCACGATTTTCACCGATCACAAGATTCCCCCCCCCATTACCTTGTTAAGTGGTTAATCCTTATTCTAGTTTGATTTACACCTTTTTATACCCAACTTAGCAAGTGGATGCCTCCTAATGATGGGATAGTCTTCGGGACATTCGAGGACGGTGATACGGATTGCTCAACCTACAGATAGACACGATAAACTACACATTCACCTCACCCCTTTCCCCCTTATACTATCAGAGTTGCATTTTGATCCTATGAAAGTTTATCTTAATTGTGTGAAACCTTTTCGCTAGCCTTTGTACCAACCTATACTTGTTAATTAATGCCAGGCCCAATTTGTTTTTTACTATTGAGTTAAACATAACCATCAATCCCTTACCACAGTGACACTACGACCCCACTTCCTCATACAGAGACACTAATACGAACTCACTATAGTTTAAAGAATTTGGAAGGCTCGACGTTCGATCATTGGTGATCACTTCTGGAAACTCTGAGAATGGTGATGTGTTGTTGATACGATCATACCCTCTTAAACATGTTTCGCGTCCTTTCTTTGAAACCTCCTGACTATACAGGCATATTTCAGATTCATTCGCACAACCTAAGGAAACTCCTCCAAATTTGGTTGCTTACTGACTCGATAAATCGCAAACTCATCTAAGTTCATGGGTCAAGGTGAATTATTCCTCCTTCGCATGTGGGCGAGCCCAACAACTTTGACGAAAGTTTCAGCGAACCTTAACACTACGAACTCGTGCGACAACCATTCTTCGATGGAAAATTCTTGTTATGATTGATATATCCACGTGACACCCCTTTTCGACAAACGGCGTTCTTCCTTTTAACCTTATGCAACTTCTGTACGACCAGCTGTACCTTCGACATCTGGTAAAACCCCTGCTGTGGATTCTTAAACGCTTATTCGTCGATTGCGACTACTCTTTCTCATGTTTTCGCATCCATACGAGATACACTTTTGGATCATGTGATCCTAACAACATTCCCCACGAACGCTCGCTTGGACAAATTACACTCTACGAACATTACTCGATGAGCATTGGGCCATGAATATGATGATACCACAAGTACTGTTCTTTGATCTTGAGACGACCGATATGGACTCTCAGACACGACGTTCGAATTTAGTCTAACCTGACGGATATGTCATTTGTTTTTCTTCGAGGACATCTGAATCTACTCGAAGAGCTAGTAGGAATCCGAGCGATACCTACACCTTACCGTGAAGCTCCTACGACCCAAACAACCCTATGTTTCCAACGAGCGACTATTGGGCATTGCAAAACCCGTTTTCTTGATTGTATGCACAAACCCTCGTAAGTCTAAAGATTGCTCAGGATTCCGCGTTTCAACGGTTGAAGGTGAAACTCTGTAGTACCCGCATTTGTTCGTTACCTAAAGGCACAGACGACTTCGTTGTTATTGTGGCGCGTCCATCCAAGGAGTTAGTTGTGTGTTGAAGCAATGTGAGAAAGACATTGCTTACGCATCATGCCAACTCAAGGTTCACGAAAAGAACTACACTACCCACGATTTGGAGCTGGGAGCAGTAGTGTTTGCACTCAAGATATGGAGACATTACCTGTACGGTACCAAATGCACCATTTACACCGATCATAGGAGTCTCCAGCATATCTTTGACCAGAAGGAGTTAAACATGCGACCGCTTCGGTGGGTCGAACTTCTTAATGATTATGAGTGCGTGATCAAGTATCATCCAGGCAAAGCCAACGTTGTGGCTGACGCCCTCAGTCGTAAGGAAACCAAACCTAAGAGTATACGTGCGTTATAACTTATCATCCACTCTAGTCTTCCTACCCAAATCCGTAATGCTCAGGATGAAGCATCAAAGGAAGAGAACCTTAAAGCTGAGTCCCTGCGGGGCATGGGAAGGAAACTTATATGCTAGGAAGACGGAACTTACTATTTCTTGGAACGTATCTGGTTTCCATCCTATGGATACCTACGAGAGCTTGTGATGGGCAAAGCACACAAGTCTCATTGCTCAGTGCATCCCGATTCTGACAAGATGTACCAGGATCTCAAAACTTTGTATTGGTGGCCCCACATGAAAGCTAGCATAGCGACCTATGTTAGTAAATGCTTGACCTGTGCTAGGGTTAAGGTGGAATACCAGAAGCCATCAGGATTACTCTAACAACCCGATATCTCGACATGGAAATGGGAGCAAATTTCCATGGATTTCGTCACTGGCTTACCTAGATCTCAGCGAGGAAACGACACCATCTGGGTGGTCATGGATCGACTAACTAAGTCTGCACACTTTCTGGAAAATTAAGGAAACGGATAAGTTTTCTACACTCGCAGACATCTACTTAAAGGAAGTGGTCGCTAGGCATGGAGTGCCAACTTCCGTCATATCTGATCGAGACTCGCGCTTTGCGTCGGAGTGTGGCAGGCGATGCACAAATCTTTCAGCTCACACCCAGACATGAGCACAACATATCAACCTCAGACGGATGGGCAGACTGAACGCACCATCCAAACTCTAAAACACATGTTTCAAGCATGTGTCATTGACTTTAGTAACGACTGGAAAAGATACCTATCCTTAGTGGAGTTTTCATACAACGATAGTTACCACACCAGCATCAAGGCTGCTCCGTTCGAGGATTTATACGGATGGAAATGCCGATCACCTTTATGCTAGACAGAAGTTGGCGACAGCCAAATTACTGGCCCAGAACTTGTTCTCTACACAATGGAGAAGATTGCCCAAATCAGACAACGAATGGCGGCAGCTCGTGACCGTCAGAAAAGCTACGCTGACAAGCGTAGGAAACCTCTCGAGTTCCAGGTTAGGGATCGAGTGCTACTTAATGTCTCACCTTGTAAAGGTGTGTTTCGCTTTGGTAAACGGGGCGAGCTTAATCCGAGTTATGTCGGACCTTTCGAAATCACTGAAAGAATCGGCAAGGTAGCGTACAAATTGAATCTGCTAGAAGAGCTCAGTGGTGTTCACAACGTATTCCACGTGTCGAATCTGAAGAAGTGTCTGTCAGAAGAGACCCTCATAGTTCCTTTCAAGGAACTCACTATCGACGACCAACTACGTTTCATCGAAGAACAGGTGGAGATCATGGACCGGGAAATCAAAACTCTTAAACGGACCAAGATACCTATTTCGCGTCGTGACCAGAGTTCACCTGGGAACGAGAAGACCAAGTGAAACGCAAGTATCCCCAGTTGTTTAAGAAAGAAGAGTCCAACAAGGAAGCCACTGCGTAATTTCGGTACGAAATTCCAAAACAACGGGGCGATGATGTGATACGACAAGAAAACACACAACACAACCAGCTTCCTCAGTATCTGTTTGCTAAATTTCGGGACGAAATTTATTTCAACTTGGGGATGATGTGACACCCCGCGAAAATGTTCAACGACTCTAACTACTGCAGTATTTGCATGGTAAATTTCAGGACGAAATTTCTTTCAACTTCGGAATGATGTGACAACCCGTTCTTTCGAGATTAGTGTCGTTATAATTATCATAATTTAATACATACATGAACCTGCGCGACGAATAAATTGTGCATATCTAATTCAATTTATACAAGCGATTACTTGAAGCTAAACCCTTAATGTGTTTAACCGGCCCAAACCATTGAACCATAACTTGATTATGTATATATGTATAATATTGGTGAACAATATATTAATTCTGGTTATTAGGTGCCTTGTTTCTTAAAAAAATGAATAAATGAATAAAGCTTATTTTTTTAACAACATGCCACCACACACAAACACCTTCTACCCCTCCTCCTGCATTTTCTTTGGGCAGTCAATATCAGCTCATCATCAGCCCAAATCCCACAAACCACCTCTCTTATTCTTCAGCCCAACCCCAAACCGCCTCAAGCCCAACTATTTATTTGAATTAGCATACATGTGTATACATGCGTATTACTCCAGTCGAGCGCATAAAGCAAACCCTAGCTCCCTCCCCTCTCAAGTTTACGACAGCAAGGTAGCAGGAGACCCCCTTCCAGCCATAATCGCTCACACTTCGAGCACTCTCCTTCCCTCCCCTTATGGTTAGACCTGCTCACACTCTTCATCTCTCTCTCGCTCTCCTCTCGTTTTGTTCGGCCGGTGACACCCACAACTCGCCAGGTAACATCCCGGTTCCAGTATGGTTATGTATTTGTACCGTTTGTGTTTCTTTTAGGGCTAAATGATTTCGGTTTGATGACGTTAGGGTATGTGAATCTATGAGTTTTATGACATGTGAATTGTTGTTATGAATATGCCTATGCTAAGTGTTTTGATTTTGTGAAAGTATATGTAGATGTATATGTATCTGATGGCATGAGTTTTGTGTAACTATATTGGTGGTTATGGTGATTTCTTGGTTGTAACGAGTAGCATGGGCGGGATGAAACGGGTTTGATTACATGTATGAAGCCTTTGTACGATTTGCTAGAGTTTATGTATTCAATGATAGCTTAGCGTGTGTGGATGAGTTTGTGACAAATCTAATTAACAACAGGTATGGTCTGACATAAATAATGTATTAGGTTGCATGATCGCTAAACACGCTAACGGAACCACTCGAACTCACATTTAGGCGTTGATAGCGGAAAACAGAAAGTTGTCCTGTATTTACAGCAGACTTCAGTTCACTGTAACTAGGTGATAACTTAACGAAATTTGGAGTTTCTTGAGTCTATAACGTGTTATTTTGAAATACGAATCATATGGAACTGGAATCATAATTTTTCGACACCTTTGATATGTTTAACGAATTATTTACGAACAAACACTGAAGCTGCGAAAATCTGCAGTAAATGGGTCATATGTTTTGGGTCATAACTTGCTGCGTAATTGGATTTTTGCTATGAAATTTGTACTGTAGATGGCCACTGATGTCATTGTAATTCTCCAACCGGAATTTCGTCAATCGGACTTACGATAAATGTTAAATGAATTTTTCCGTGGACTGCAGTCAGAAAGTGACGAATCTGATTGCAGCCCGGTAAATGAATTTTATAAAATAATTGGTGATGAATTGGATCCCGATATTTTGATACAATAATATTTAGATCGATTCAAACGTTCTGTAATTTTTTGGGAACTATCCAGTGCCCGAACGGTCCCAATTAATGCACCGCAAATTGTCCGAAAATGCACTAAAAAGCTGAAATTTTGTGACAAGATTTATTGTGTAATTTGTGACAAAAATGTGGCCACTATTTCGAATAGCGACACTTTGCATGCATGTGTACATATATAGATAGTATAATATTTTATGTGCTACGTGTTAGATACGTGTAGGGGTTTTGTGCATTACTTGAACATGAACCTGACTTGTATGGTATCCATGTTAGGACGTGGTTGACCACATCAGCTTAAGTGACCATTTATCTGCCGAGCTAAACCAAGGTGAGTTCACACTTTCTATAAGGCATGGGATTCCCGGTGGTTTGGGAATGGGTTAAGAAACTAAAACGAAACCTGCATATTCTTCTCGGGTAGAATATGTACCTCCATCCTCGTTGGGAAGGATGACAACATTTAACCTGCGTATTCTCCTTGGGTAGATTACGCACCTCCGTCCTCAGTTGGAAGGACGACAACATATAACTTACTAGACAAAACTCTATC
The DNA here is from genome assembly GCA_030545235.1 of Helianthus tuberosus. Classification (NCBI taxonomy): domain Eukaryota; kingdom Viridiplantae; phylum Streptophyta; class Magnoliopsida; order Asterales; family Asteraceae; genus Helianthus; species Helianthus tuberosus. The sequence goes on along the minus strand of JARYGA010005312.1, from coordinate 56,600 downwards.
ATTAAGTCCCTCATTTTTATATCGACTTAATCGCCGGGCCAATGGCGAACGGGTCATTAGTTAAATAGCGCTATTAGGTTTAACAAGCCTCACACCATGCCGCAGAGGACGAGAGTGGACTAATGGATCTGGGCACTTAGTCAATGATGATAGACATTGATGTAGGGCACAACTTTCTCAGTCAGTTGTCGATACGGTAATGGTCTAGTGGTTAACATGGGGTAGCCCCCACTGGTTATGGTTTGGGAAACAATGAATTGGATAACTCATGGTTTTAAATGAACTCGTGGTTTTTGGAACAACTTTAAACTAGACAACCAACTGTGAACTCGCTCAACTTTGTTGTTGACTCGTTGTTACATGCCTTGCAGGTCGTTAGATGCTTAGCTGGAGCTTGCATGGGAGCAGGAGTCGTTGTGGGACATGGACTGATGAGTTCCATGTTAATCATTTGAACTTCTAAACTTATATTTTGGTTTTTAAACTTTATGCTTCCGCTGATAACTTGAAATTAGTTAACTTGTTTTCGACACCAATTATATTGTGGTTGGTTTTATATTTACTTTAATACATTGTTCAATATGATTGGTGGATTGATCCTGGTCAGTCACGCTCCCTGCGGTGATACTTCGCTTGTGGATTTTGGGGGTGTGACATTTATCAATCAAGAACATCAAGAAAATTAAAACTCAAACTCCATACATACATATATATATATATACACATACGACCACACATATACATACTAGTTCATCCATTTTATTTTCTTTGAAAACCCATTTGTTTAAGAATTCAAGTTTGTGAAATATTCTAAGATTCAAGAGAAACCTTTCACTATTATTTTCAACACTAAGAATCAAGAACACTTTTAAAAAGAATAGTTTTATACCCTCAAGATTCAAGTGGGTTTTTGACAAGATTTTGATGTTATGGAGCTTGTTTCTTCTTGGAATCACCTTGGAAACTTTCTTGGATCTTCACAACAACTTGGAAACACCTTGGATTTAACTTGGTTCTTACAAGAACACTCAAAATTTCGAAATGGAGGTTGTGGGGAAAGTGTTCGGCCGAGTTTATGTTCAAGAGAGAGAAAGGAGGTGATTTTTGAAATGTTGTATGGATTCTAGTGCTTTTTATGGAAGGTGTTGCAAGACTTGTCATAATGTCCACTTCTCTAGGCCAACACATGGAGGAGAGAGAAGATAAAATCCATGCATGGCTACCATTTCATCCCCTATGTCCCCCATCTCTCACACATTTCACGCACACATATATATATGTAATTTAGAGTTAAAACTGGTATTTTACTGGATACCGGGTATTTTATCTAGCGTTTTAATCCCGTTTTAGTGCGTTTTAAAATATTTTTATCATTCTATAAAAATAATCATACAAAATTATTACTGAAATAATTACCAGTTGCCTTGTCTGTCTGCGTTGACGGTATTTTGTCTAATGCGCGCAGTATCGCGTGGTACGCGCTTAAAATCGTAAAAACAGGAATTTAAGCGTTTTTATGTATTTTTTTCCTTCTATAGTAATAAACTCATCAAATTATTACTAAAATGATTATTAGTTGCCTTGACAGGCTGTGTTGACAGTATTTTGTCGGTACACGCGCTGCATTGCGCGGTACGCGTTTAAGCTCGAAAAATTGAGTTTCCTAGCGTTTTAAACTATTTTTCCACACGGATATGATTAAAATAATTATTCTAATCATAACAGACTATTTTTAGGATTTTAACACTGATCGGGTGGTCACCGACGTGCGTTTCGCATTTTATCCTTTACGCGATAAGCGTTTATCTTATCGTTGGCAACATAATTTTTACCATGGTTTAAATTTACCCATTCATCAAATACCATATATAAACATCATAATCAGTCAAATACAACCATGTTACCTATTCACAACACGTGTTACAATTGTACGGTACGGCCTGAAAAGCCTGGTGTCACAGTTTCCCCCTGTTTAGGAAATTTCGTCCCAGAAATTTTACTCTACAGGTTTTGTTTTCGCACTAAGTGGAAATAGTAAAAACAAGCTTGATGAATATGGTCTTGTAGTTTCTGCGAGAAACTTTGATTCTTACGAAGAATCTTCATAGACCAATATTACACACATCCTTAATTCCTAATCTCACGTCTCAACGCTCTCCACCCTTTCCAAGGTTTGACATTTACAAGCACTTAATCTAGAAAATTAAGTCAAAATTCCACCAATTCGGGTTCTACATACGTATATTTACATATACATTACCCCATACCTAAGATAGTCTGAGTTTACACCCAATTGATTCAACTCGAGATGGGCTCTCGAAACAATCAAATCTCATAAACTCGTCTTCTTTCCTTCTGGCATTCATTTCAGATATCCACAAATTGCCAAATCAATAAATCACATACACGACTAGAATGCTGAAATCGCCTGTCTGGTTATTAGCATATCTCTTCTAGCTATACGTACTGCTTCTATGGTACTTCAATAAATTTCCATTTATCTTCCAGATTAATCTCTACAAAGAGCAAAATCAGTGTATTATCCATTATACACTTTCTCAACTGCATCCAAATAGTGTATCATGTACACCACTCAATCCTGATGGTAGCTTGAGCCTATAAGTGACTGATCCAACTCAAGATGGGCTCTTGAAAGGACCAAGTCAAGGTGGCTCAGCTTTTCTTTCCTCTGTTAAGCCTAATAGCATATCTGCAAGATAACTCCTTTAACAGAACCAAATCTTCAATCTGGAATCGCAATAGTTCCTTCAATTGTCCAAGTAATCCTTCTGTTGATCAATTGGCAACTTTTAACCTTCCCTCGACCCAGACAAATCCTGTCGCTGATTTCCTAGATAAACTAAGGTCTGGTTAATTGTTCTTTGTCACGTTAGCTCAAAGAAGTGACGATCAAAACTTCCATCCATGAAAAGCTTCAAACCGAGCAACCTAAATAGTAGCGTGTTAATTATTATTGTAAGATAACTCTGCTAAGGGCATGTGAGTATCTTAACTTTCTTTTGAGTCCATCATACACGCTCCCAATCTCAAGCTGATCTACAAGCATACCTTCCTCATGCCTTCCAATTCCGTGGTTAACTTCAAACGTTACTCATGATTCTTTTTGGTTCGTATATAGACAAGCATGTCGTCGATGAATATTATCAAGAATTCATCCGATTAGGGTTTCCATACCCTATCCATGAGATCCATGAATATAAATGGCACATTAATTTAGTCAAAAGACATGACTAATAACTCGTAATGGCCATTTTGCGTTTGAAAATCAGTCCTCAGCATATCTTCGTCAGCAACCTTCAACTGGTAATATCCTAATCGCAGATCGATCTTCGTGTAGCAGCTGGATCCCTGTAGATTGATCGAACAAATCGTCAATGCTCGGTAAAGGGTACCGATTCTTGATAGTCATCGTCCAGCTTTCTGAAATCATCACATATCCTGAAGGATCCATCCTTCTTTCTCTCAACAAAACAGATGCACCTCAAACCGAAGAGCTTGATCGAATGAAACCCTTGTCTAGCAGCTCTTGAAGCTGATTTGACATTTCTATCATCTCAGATGGTGCTTAATCTATAAGGAGATTGTACAATTGGGTGCAGCACCGGATGTCAGACCAATTTGGAATTCGATCTGTATTGCAGGGGGGGGGGGGCAATCCAGATAAGTCTTTTAGGAAAACTTCTGGATAATTGCGAACAATAGGAATCTCTCCGGTATTCCTATATTCAGCTTTCGTATCCACCACGTTAACTAGGAATGCAAGATAGCCCCTTTTACAACCACCTGAGCATCCTTACAAAACCGACAACTCTCAACCCTCAACTCTCAACACTCGAAACTCGACTCGGTCGGTCTTCGTGAACAACTAGCACCTTTCCATCATCAGAACAAGGTAATCCTAGCTTGCTTCTCCGAGGAATAATCCCTGCTTCGTTCTTGGATAATCAATCCATCCTCGCATCTACGTCAAAGCTCCCCAGCTCCACTAGAAATATACCAACACTAGAACTACGATCACCTAACTAAATACTACAACTGCAAACGACCTTACTAGTTTCTATCAACTTACCAATTGCTAGTTCTATCGGGCACTTTATACTCAGCTTACTTGTTGGTGAACACAAAAATGGTTCAGAGTTTTTCGAACAAATCTCAAGTCAGCTTTGATATTAAAAGTATGAACATAGATTGGTTTTTGATTTGAAACATACCGGTAACAACAGCAAGATCCTCTCTTGCCTTCCCAGCGTTTAGCTCGAACGCTCTACTCCTGGCATTCTGACCCTTCATTTTCAGACAATCTCTCTCGAAATGTCCTTGCTTACCAAACTTGTAGCATCCCTCGAGTGTACCTCCCTCCGATGTACTCTTAGCATAGCACTCGTGAGTCATATGTCCAGTCCAACCACATCTGGCGCACTTTCTCCACTCATCCTCGTGAGTCTTCTCCTCAAAACTACTCCTGCCATCCCTAGCATTATCCTTTCTAGAACGAATAGAACTGGCTACATATGCCTTCCTCGAACTGCGTTTTCAATCATGCTTCTCATCGGATTCCTTCTTCGAATTCTCTCAGACTTTCGCTTTCACGAATCCCTAGATCTAGGTTCGGAATGCGGAATTATTTGAATGGTTGATCCGCTATGAGGGCCCGACATCACGCATACCATTGCCACATCATTGCATAACGCACCAGTAGATGATCTTGGGTTACAACCCTGGATAGTTTTGCGTGTACATCTATGTACTGTTCATAAGGTTAATGAAAATCAGGAAAACACTATGATTATATCATAACACATGAACTACTAAACTTTCCGATCATTATATTATCTGGAGGGTTTCCGACCTATGTCCCACCAAGACCATGCCCATGAGCATCACATCCACGTTCCTGGCCATTATTTTGGTTAGCATCGCGCTGTTCCATGGCAGTATTAACGTGTTGGGCTATGAGTTGTACTAACTCTTTCGGGGTAACAGGTAGTCCAGATCCCTGTCTCGCTTTTGGCAGCATTTCGTCGTTTCTATTATTACAACATAATATCAACATAAGACGATATCCAAAAATAATTCAATCATTAAATGTTAGTGGACCAAACATTGCGCATGTATAATATCCACACATTAATGAGAACAATTTTTGTACCAAAAGGAACCCATTCGATATTTATACTAGAAATTTACAAAGCTTGTTTTTAGTACTAAGACTAAACAAAATTCGGCATGTCTACATCAACACCCGCAACAAGTCTATATGAAATCTCCTCCTAAATATCTGAAAATTTTGGCATGCAAGCCATAAATAGGGTTCATCAAATGAGACATACAAAACAAACAACAAAAACCACCAACAACTAACGCTTCAATTTTCCTGGAAGTCCAACATCTTCCTATCAAGCTCTTCTAGTTCATCATACCCGTCCATCTATTCCTCTAAGTCTCCGCGTAACGTGGCGAACTGATGATCACGGTGAGAGTGATTGACCCAAATCTCCTTCTGCTTCTTCAAAGCGGACGCTGTCTCAGCTCTCGATGTCGATGCGATCTCTCTAACGGGTCGAGTCCTCTTCCTACGACATGTGTAGACTAAAAGATGTGTAGCAAAACATGCGACTCGAATAGCAGAATAGACAATTATATAACGACGGGCGAAGGAATCTCAAGTGTAGGCTCGACAGTATCAGCGAGCAGGACTACTAATGGCTCTATCGGCCGAGACGGGACATATCGTAACCGTACAAAGTAAGTGTGTGATCAATGTGAATAATAACACATAAGGCCTAAATAAACAGAAAATCACGTATGCACATAAACACATAAGGGTTTTCATACATGATAAAATTTTTCTATGTTTATTTAAAAATCTTGGCTTCGAGAATTTTGGACTTTAAATCTCAAAATTCTTCGGTTGAAGTCTAGTGTTTTCCTCCAAAAACATCTAGTTCGCTAATAACCATTGGCTCTGATACCAACTTCTATCACACCCCAAAAACGTCGCAGCGGAATACAAAACGTAGTGGTGACGGAAGCCGGTGCCTATTTCTATCTTGATGTTTGATGCATTATAGTGTTGGACATTATTACTTAATTAAAACCTCGATTTTAAACTTAACGTCCCAAAACACGACATAACCATGACAAATTAAAGTTGTCTTTTGATCCTCACAGATCTTATTACATTATCCCAGAAAATTTAAAAGTTAGTCCAACATTTTAAGTGATAAAACATGCATCAACAACCACAAGATACCCCATAATTCCCGAAGTCGAACTCAAGCACCTGTAGAACACGTTAAAAATCAAGTGTCAATACAAAGGAAGGTGAGTTCACATATTCACTTACAAATAATTTTATTCCAAGGAAAACTTTCTGATTAGGTGTTTATTTGAAAACATCTATATAATTTTAGAAAGTCCATTTTACTTGCATAATAAAATCCATGGGCCCTCCGTCGGTTCATCGATAAACATAATATCAATTCGTCGTTTGACTTGACACGGGGAGACCGGTCACGACGGGGTTGTCAACCCGATAGATCTACCAACAATTCCTCGCGTGCAATACTTAAATGATTAAACGACATCATGGGCGTATGGTCCTCTTGAAGAACAATATGATGTCTGCCTCACGTACAATACATATATCCTACTAATATGACAATTTAATACACGATAATGTACGAATCCCCTGAATCTCCATCATTCGAGACCCAGGTCGGCATCCGTCCCAACTATACGGTCATGTTTTGCCTAGGAAATACCGTATCATCCCAATGTCGAACATTTATTCATAAAAAATGTTTTTACTTAGAAACGTATGACTTATCAAATTTCATATATTTTCATCGAAAATATATATTTTATATTAAAAGGTATGTTTTATTTCAAAAACATTATTAAACCCTTTTATTGACGTGTTCTACCTCCAAAATATATACAAAGCAGTAAAAAGAGGGGTTTAGTGACACTCACCTTTGGGTGCGTATTTTAATAGCGCAATCCCGGAGATTGATTTTCTACACGTCCTAATATAGGAACGATTCTAAATCAATATATATAACACAAAAATCCTAAGTTTCTCCGTTTCTTAGAATTATCAGATAACTTTGGGATTTTCTCGAAAAGTTATTATTTTTGATTATGTTGGCACGTTATATATATATATATATATATATATATATATATATATATTGTGATTTTGTGATTTGAACGATTTTATTGGTGACCATTATTGTGTAAATCCGTTAACACTCCCGTTTATACGCAATATATCTACGATTTGCGCGTCGTAATATATATACATAAACGTTCACATAAATTATCATCGAAACACACGAAATCTTGTTAACTTATCTATTTTGTCATTTTTAAGCAAATATACATAAAATATCTAATATGTATCAAATTTCATGCTCGACAAACAAGTTACATACTTAACGCGATTTTTACTGTTTCTACCGCACAAAACGCACAAATATACATGCATAATCCAAATCTTTAAAATCATGTAAAAACTTAACATATTTTCACATTCTCATGTTTAAATCACATAACAAATTATAACACATAAGGTTCACCCAAAATTTTACCTATACTAGTGTATATTGAAAAATGCGTATTTTAGCGATTCGGTAACGGTTTCGGGCGTCGGAAGTCACGTATGACCAACCAAACACCAAGTAAAGTTAAAATTAGTTAAAATAGTTATTTTTAAAATAAAAATATCAGTTTACTTACATATCTAAATCAGTTTTATAAAATTCACTCGAAAAGCCGATTTTTGACCGTTTTAACGCATAGTTTTGCGTTAAACATTACTATAATCATCCCAACTCGAAACGACTTGATATTTTAACACAATACATCTTATTTAACGATTAAGATAGTGGTTATAATCAGATTAGTGCAGTTTTTGTGTAAGTCATATAAATCATGCGATTTCACGTATTTTACAGCTTTTAATGCACCAAGTACAACATGCAAAGCTAGCAAACATTATGACAATGTTTTATATCACTAAATACATCAAAATAATCATATTTTAATGTTTATAATCTGATCAAATATCATTTTTATCAAATCATGTTCAAATCATCACTTCATGCTTTCCTATCATCACGCATGTTCATGTATGTGCATCTAATGCACTCATACAACATTAACATCATTACTTATGATCTAATTTATAATCATCATGCATTTAACTCATATTCAAATATTCAAGAACATTCTAGTCTTCCTATGATCATTATCAAATCATCACTTTTCCTATAAACTCATTTCAAATCAAAAAGCTTTCATATGACACCTTTTAAATATGCATGCATTCATCTTTTTGATTTTTATAAATCAAGAAAATTAAAACTCAAACTCCATACACATACATATATATACACATACGGCCACACATATACATACTAGTTCATCCATTTTATTTTCTTTGAAAACCCATTTGTTTAAGAATTCAAGTTTTTGAAATATTCTAAGATTCAAGAGAAACCTTTCACTATTATTTTCAACACTATGAATCAAGAACACTTTTAAAAAGAATAGTTTTATACCCTCAAGATTCAAGTGGGTTTTTGACAAGAGTTTTATGTTATGGAGCTTGTTTCTTCTTGGAATCACCTTGGAAACCTTCTTGGATCTTCACAACAACTTGGAAACACCTTGGATTTAACTTGGTTCTTACAAGAACACTCAAAATTTCGAAATGGAGGTTGTGGGGAAAGTGTTCGGCCGAGTTTATGTTCAAGAGAGAGAAAGGAGGTGATTTTTGAAATGTTGTATGGATTCTAGTGCTTTTTATGGAAGGTGTTGCAAGACTTGTCATAATGACCACTTCTCTAGGCCAACACATGGAGGAGAGAGAAGATAAAATCCATGCATGGCTACCATTTCATCCCCCATGTCCCCCATCTCTCACACATTTCACATATATACATATATACATACATATATATTTATATATATGTGTGTGTGTGTAATTTAGAGTTAAAACTGGTATTTTACTAGATACCGGGTATTTTATCTAGCGTTTTAATCCCGTTTTAGTGCGTTTTAAAATAATTTTTACCATTCTATAAAAATAATCACACAAAATTATTACTGAAATAATTACCAGTTGCCTTGTCTGGCTGCGTTGACGGTATTTTGTCTAATGCGCGCAGTATCGCTCGGTACGCGCTTAAAATCGCAAAAATAGAAATTTAAGTGTTTTTATTTATTTTTATCCTTCTATTGTAATAAACTCATCAAATTATTACTAAAATGATTATAAGTTGCCTTGACAGGCTGTGTTGACAGTATTTTGTCAGTACACGCGCTGCATTGCGAGGTACGTGCTTAAACTCAAAAAATAGAGTTTCCTAGCGTTTTAAATTATTTTTCCACACGGATATGATTAAAATAATTATTCTAATCATAACAGACTATTTTTAGGATTTTAACACTGATCGGGTGGTCACCGACGTTTGTTTCGCATTTTATTCGTTACGCGATAAGCGTTAATCTTATCTTTGCCAACATAATTTTTACCAAGGTTTAAATTTACCAATTCATTAAATACCATATATAAACATCATAATCAGTCAAATACATCCCTGTTACCTATTCACAACACGTGTTCCAATTGTACGGTACGGCCTGAAAAGCCGGGTGTCACAAGTATTTCATAATCCATGTGCATGAAAACCATTAGACTTTTCTCGCGATTCCATGTGTCTCGACCCATGACCACTCTAGCCTCTCAGACAGCAAGTTACACATCTACACACATCTATAACCCGCGAGCATGCAAACAAGTGTATCAGACAACGCTGGTGAGTTCACAGTTCTATGAAAACGTTTGGTTACCAAGTGTTTAATCCAGTTTAATAACAATTCCGAAAGTAATGTTGATAATAACTCGAGTACCGTACAAGATGGATCCAGATTGTTTTGCCTGTCCCCAATGCCCCCTATTAAGCATTGGTCATGAATAAGGTCATTAGTTCACGTCCGTCCTCTCAGGTACGGTGTGAGGTTGCCAAGCCTAATAGCGCTATCAACTAATACCCCGTTACCTCTTAGGTAACTATTCGGTAGAAGATGGGACTTAAGGTGATAGGAAATGAGTGTATTATCTAACATTCCAGTTTTTACCCAAAAGACTTATTCCTCTCAAGAATACCCAATGATTATCCCACCCACCGGGATGCATGCTCAAGAGAAGTGAACTCACCTTAGATTGCTCGGTATGTTACATTACATTACCCGTTCCAAGTTGGTCAACCAAACCCTACCGAGGTTACCAAAGATGATCAGTTTCGTAAACACATATCCAACTCACGTATTCAGCAAATCACATGTAACACCATTGTCACATAACACTTAGCAAACGCTTAGATTTTATACACATTCATAACACAAGTTCACGTTCCAAACAGTAGTTACCAATAAGATCAGTTTCATAATCAATTAAGTCACGTATTTTCACAGCTTGCATTCATAGCAAAGATCACTGTGTATCACATAACAATTACTCGTTCGCATAAAAGTCCACATTCCATGTGCATAACGCATAATAATATTTAACAGGTAACTTTGCTACTCACACGCCCAACTAGGTTCATCGTTCATATAACAACTCTAAAAGAAAACCGACACCCTCGAATTATTTCCCGACACCTTAATATATTTTAAAATATCCCAATATGTCCAAAAATACACCCCATACGCAAAAACAGGCCCCGAACACCTTAAATATTATTAAAAATAATTAAAAAACTAATTTTTGGGTTGAGGCGGGCCGCGTAAGCCACACCTCAACTTCTACGCGGGCCGCGATAACTTAAAACCTGGCGAAACCCTGGGCCGCCACGTGGCCCAACACCCGTCAAGCCTACATAGTGACCCGGAAAAGCTATACCGTTGACCAGATTTGACGCGGGCCGCGTAGGCCCTTGTATTCTCTTACGCGGGCCGCGTAGAAACCGAAGTGAAGCCCTATATAAAGGAGGCATCGGCCTTGAGTCGATTTCGTTCAAAACTTTCTTTCTTTCTCTCAATATTACATAGTATACTCTATACCTGGGCATAATACCCCCCCCCCTAAACAACGAAGTTCTTCTTCGTTGTAAGTATCTTAACCCCTGGACACGTATTAGATACTCTGCCCGATTGATCTAGGGTTCCGTAACGGCTGTCGTGGTTCTGCCCGACGTAGTCATTGGAATGCCGTCTCGGGGAGGGTATTACTAATGTTAAAATGGGTTATTATACTAACACGTGTGCATTTGTGTAAATTATAGATTGTCACCAGGAAACCCTAAATGATAATCTAAGACAACAATGTGAGTTGATCCGCTTTTTGTAAACTTTTTGTTAGCTGTTTTTACAAAACCTCATACGATTAATTATATATTAAACAGGTATTGATTATTTGTAAGGATACAATTATCGTGGGTATGTTGGGGTTTTGTATACAAAATTTGTTACTGGAGGGGTAACATTTCCACAAGTCGGGTCTGACAGTACCACGGGTGATAATTGATATGACTTGGAAACAAATATAATTGTGAGACCGCCCTCAATACTGTACAATGGTTTTTATTTAAATTTGATTAAACTGGGATTCACTCACCAGTATTTCCCACTGACAAAATGTTTTTAAACGCGTTTCAGGTAACAAATTGTGAAAGCCAAATAGAAGCCAGCTGGACAGCACCGAAGGCTTGGAAAAGTGGCAATAAAGTTACCTAAAATAAAATAGATGTTTTTATTAAATAAAATAGGATTTATTCCTATAAAAATGTGTGTACTGCAAACTTGGGTTTTATCCCATGTGTTTAATGTTATGAAAATGTGGTATTTTACTCTGATTAAATATTTCCTAACTACGGTCCTGATGAAAATTTCCGCTGCCAAATTAGACAAACACGCGATACCACCGAAACTGGCTCGCGGCCGCCCTTTCCCGGGGATTTGGGATCGGGGGTTGCAACAGAAGGTGGTATCAGAGCTAAGCCACTGATTCAGCCACAGAAGTGTTCTGTTGACATCAAAATTCAATCTGTTAGGAAATAAATTACGGGAATACGTGCATAATTGTATTTCTTGTTATGTGTTATTTGACTATTTGTTAGTTTACAGTATGAGTGACCAAGGACCATCTGACGCGTATCGTCAATTGTCTGGTTCGCCTAGAAGCGAAGGCACCTCCTCTTCTCGGCTTGCCCTCTCAGGGTACTCTGCTGATACGGAAGAAGGAATATTCGTGTTTAAGGCTCAGTCAGAGGTGCCATTTCCTCAGAAAAAGAGGGGATGGTTCAGTCGAGTGGCACACGAGCGTAGAAAGCGTATGAAAAAGTTACAAGACAAGAGAGCACTAGCAGCAGCCAAAAGAGAAACTGATGCCTATGCCCAGGATATGATTAATAGGGGTATAACCAACATCCACATCCTAGCAACCACTGCAGCTGACCCTAACCTGGAACAAATGATAGCACCCCAACCACAACTACCAATCCCTGACCAACCAATGGAAATAGAAAACCCTGAAAATCAAGTAGAAATGCATGACTTCAATCTGGAAGAAATACCTAGGGTACCAGCACCAAACCCATTAGACCCAAATTATGACCCATGGTGGGACGATAATAGGGACTATGTGCAACGATACCCAATACATGAAGACATGCCCATGCCAAACATAGGAGCCTACCCAGGTTTGGATCCTTTACATCCCTATTACCATGATTAATACATTAGGGAGATTTTAGAAGATCCTTACCGATTCCAGGCACCTACACACCCATACCAGGAACCCGCACCCAGATTCCGAACCCAGTCCTAGAACCTGCACCCCCAATGAGTGCAGACAATATACAAGAACTTAGGACATTTGGTGAGGAAATTTTAGAGAGTAGTGAACGAATGAGACAGGTGGGAGAGCGACTCGTCTGGAAGTATGACGAGCGCAATATGGATTTCTGGATGAATCCATATCCATGAATGTGATGGTGGGAACGGTAATAGTAATAATAATAATAATAAAATAATAAAATATGTGTGTACGGGTGCCTACTACTATTAGTGTAATTTTATTTCAGTTGGTATTGTAATTTTAATTTCAGTACTGGTGTGTAATAGATGCATACTATATGAATAGAGTAAAGTCGCAATGATCGACGCTTTTGACCAAAATGCGTGTCATGTGATTAACTATATTAAATATTATTTTGTGATATTAATATGTGGTAAATGTTTAAAATTCAGATGGCCGACGAAGGAAATCAAGAAAATCTGAATAACGATAACCAGAGTAACATTAACTTGGTTAATGAGAATCCAAGCATCAATAACAATGGGAACCAAATGGACAATAGTGCCGTCCAACACATAGTGGCACAAGGAATCATAGATGCAATGCCATTTATTATTCAAACGATTCAGGAAGCGAATAATAAAAGTAAACATAGCAGTAAACGACCAATTGAACCAGAACACAGCGTAAACAATGGACCCGTACTTCAAGCGCCCATTCCCAAAAGAAGAAGAACCATGCCTTATGGTTGTTCTTACAAAGAATTTTGCAAACCAATAGAATTCTCGGGCAATGAAGGACCCATTGCAGCTCTACGCTGGATAGAAAAGACTGAGGCTGTTTTAAAAATAAGCAAGTGTGCTGAAGAAGACAAAATAATGTTTGCTTCTAATTTATTTAAGAACTCAGCCTTAGAATGGTGGAACACTATCCTCCAGTCAAGAGGAAGTGATAGGGTATATAACATGGAATGGGAAGAATTTAAAAATATGGTAGAAATGAAATTCTGCCCTCCCAATGAAAGGGAACAGATAACGAATAAGTTTCTAAACCTTAGGATGATCGGGGTAGATAGTAAGGGTTATACTACTATATTCTTTGAATATGCCAGAATAGTGCCAACCCTTGCATCACTTGAACCAGTATTAATCTCCCGTTACATCTGGGGTTAATTGGAGAGATTAGACATGTAGTCAAGGCAGCTAGACCTCAAACTATAGAAGAAGCCGTAGAACTAGCAAACACCTTGACAGATGAATTAATCTGTACTAGATAAGAAGACCAGAGGAGAAACCTAACCCAAAGGCTTACCCAAGAATTCCGTTCTGGGAATTACAACCATAAGAATATGGGTTCTACCTCTGCACCATTCTGCAAGGTCTGCAAGAAAAAGCATTTGGGAAAATTCTCCACTCATTGCAATTTCTACAAAGCACCCGGACACAAGGAAGAAGATTGCAGGAGGAAATCCAGTAATGGACTGTGACAACTGTACTCTGTAATCGATGTACGATGTAAAACAATGATGATTATTAATAAAACAATGTTATTTGGTGTTACTATATGTGTTTTGATGTTATTATGTGTGTATTTGTGTTTGGTGAATTTTCCATTAGATTCGACTCCAATTTTAAGCTTTAAATCGCTTTCTGGAAGGTTATACGCAAACTGGTGCGTAAACGCAGTAAGTATAACGCGAAAAATACTCCGGAATAGTGAAATAGGCTTAACATACCTTAGATAACCTCCACATAACTTAGAAATAAGTTTTGAATGGTTTGGTGTGTTGAAATCAAGATTGTTCGATCGCAGGGACTAGTTGTGTCAAACTGCAAAACTATACTGATTTGTATAGTAACGAACACTCCGGAACTTGATCATAAGTTAAACATACCCTAAATATCCTTTACATATCTTAGAAATAGGCTTTTAGGGGTTCGGTATGCTAAAACAAACTTTATTGGTCATTCAGGGACTAAAAGCGTCAAAAAGTGCACAAGTTTGCATTTTCGCGCATATCTTACGTTCTGAATATATCCGGACATCCAAAAATTTATGTAATCATTAAAATATTTTATTTTAGTGATTGGCATGATAAAATTCCATTCGTCGCTTAAGTTGGATCGTTTTTGCGTTCGTTACGACTTCCGTCGTAATTAACCGAACAACGCAACCGTACGACCAAACAAACCGACACCCGAGATGTTTTCAAGCATATTTCATGTTCCCTATGTTTTAACATCATTTTGGAGCTTGAAAATGGGTTTGCCGGGTGTTAGAAGTGCCGTTACGTAATGAAACAAGGTGCAGGGGCTAAACTGTAAATAAGTGAAAGTGTCTGGTCTGCAGGTCCCATACAGACCGTATGGACCATAGCCTTACGGTCCATAAGCTTGTGCCAGCACCACAGAATTCAGAAACTTCCATTCCAGCTGTTGCAACTGGTTTTAGACATGGTTTTTGCAATCTATGGACTTGTTTGCCTGTTTTGCTAGTGCCCAACCTTAGATTAACAAGTGTATGGCCAATATTTGGGCTTCACAACACTTGGAATGATCCTAGAACTCCTAACTTACTATAAATAGCAACCCCCAGTTCAATTCATTCTCACACTTGATCTGAAATCAACTCTAAGTTGGGGTGTTTACACTTCATACCTGAGCTATTTTAGATCAAACATCCTTCTTGGACCCTTTGTAAGTCCTCTTCTTGCTTGTTCTTGTATTTCAAGCATGAAAGTCAAACAAGTTTGACTTTCAGCTTTGACCAGTCAATGGTCAACACAAAGTTCCGTTGAACTTTGCAACGTGAGCGTAATCACGATGGTTATAGTCCCTTGTGACTATACCTACTGATTACCACGTTGACTAGGCGTAGTGACGAGTCGTAGTTTCGGTCAAAATGCGTGTTTATGCGTATTTTGTAACCAAACTACTCTAGGGTATCAAAACCGTTTGTTTTGATATCAAAACTTGTTTTCTAACTTAACTAAACATGTTCTAGCATGTTTAGCTCGTCACTTTTATTTTAGTGCTTGTGTAGAGTCGTAAGTCAAGCGGACTAAACACCCGCTTAGACTTTCGAACACGACCCGTTTGGTCGATCATTAGGATTCGACCAAACATGTTTAGTGACCATAGTTGCATAGGGAATAACCTTCCGAGGTTATACCTTATGGTCACCTAGTTTAATGTAGTTGTATGATAAGTAGTCTATATGCCTTAGGTAAATGACCAAAATGCCCTTTTCATGCATAATTGGTAATTAAGCATATGTAACATAAAATTTTGTCACGTAACTGATTATGCAACATATTTAAACATGTTTAGGCATATAACACTTGTCATAGGGCTAGTTAGACGTCTCGAATGCATTTTTGTGCGCACGACACGTTAAAGTAGCATAAGCTATCTTAATGGGTCGCAACGGGTCGAAAGCACTTAGGTTAGGTTCCGATTTAGGATGTAGGCTTTGTTAAACCATATCACATGAGTTCCAACACTCATTTGGTTTACAAGACCTCATTCTATCCGATCTTCCGATTTAGGTGTCTATTGTTTGACTAGTGATTCGATTACTAGGTGCTGTTTGATTTCTTTGGTTTGCTCGAGTTTGTTGAAGTTCTATTGATTGAGGATACTTTGCACTCCAAGTAAGTACATAGTTCCCCTATTTTACTGTTTTCAATTGTTTTGGGGTGATTCATATGTGCTAAATGTTTTCAAGGTTTTAACGATGGTTTTCAAAACGATTTTCGATATTATAACGATGATTTCAAAAACGATTAAGATGGTTTATATTAAACTAATAACGATTTCAATAAAGTGAATAAACTAGTTGGTTTTAATTACATAACGAATGGCATTCATTAGCATTGATCAAGCCGACCAGTATTAGGTTATGGTACCATAGGATCTGACAAATCCCATTATCATACTGTACCCATGGTTATGTGTGGGTTAGGTGGGTAATGACTCAATCTGAATGTTAATTTACCCTTTAGTGCTTTATTAATGCGAGAAGCGAGGTAGTCGAGTCACGAAGGTTTGAATGTTATTAGCGAGGCGACCACAAATAGTTTTCACACTTAAAACGAGGATGATTTAAACGATTTAAACGAATTATCGATTTGGGAACGATTCATACGAGATTAAACGAGTTGGATAAACGATTGGTTTTTGGTTAAGTGTTTAGATAACGGGACGGGTGTAATATGATGAAAACATGGTAGATACACCTCTGGTACTTCTTATATATAAGTGTTTTCATCGTATTACATACCGTGGCGTTATTTAGTTCACTTGGGTAAACGATTTTGAAACGATATCACACAAACGAGGTTTTCGAAATGATATAAACCATACGAGTTTTATTAACGAGATTTATTAATGAGTTTTATTAACGAGATTTATTAACGAGTTTTATTAACGATTTAATATGAGATGTTTTACAAATTGCTTTACTAAAACAAATATTTTTGGGTTAAGAATCATGGCTACGAGGTTTTATAAACTATAGCCCGCTTGATTTGAGTTGGTTAATTGAGTTGCAATATTATACACTTTTCAAAACAAGGGTTTTAATAAAGTATTGCAACATTTAAACTAGCCATGAATCCGACACTCCTATAAAACCTATGTACTCGCCAGCATTTCTTTGCTGACTTTGTTTTTACATATGTTTCAGGTGTTGATGCTTGATGATGATTCCTAGGATGCATGAGTCACATAGGATCTGGACGAGGCCTTAGTGACATAATAACAATATTAGTCGATATGTAACTTGTTTGTTTTGTGTTAAGACAATGTTAATGTTTAATATTATCAGTGAAACGAAACACTTTTTATCCATGGTTATGAAATGATAATTCTGCCATGACACTCCCCGACGTTTCCGCAACGGTTTTGTTGTTTTAACGCGGTCGGGGTGTGACAGAAGAGTTGGTAGCAGAGCCAATGGTTATAGGGAATTTGGTTATTAGTAATGCTTTGACCTAGACTATAACTTTTAGGACCCTAACACAAATTTCTTTGCGTTTAGTTTAAAAAAAAAACAAAACTGTCACCTACCCTTGTCACACCCCGACCGCGTAAAACAACAAATCGCGGCGGAAACATCGGGGCGTGTTGCGACAGAATTAATTGTTTCATAACCATGGCACACAAAGTGTATTTTATTTATTAAACAAGGGTGTTACATTGTCTCGAAATAGTAAATTAAGAGTTCAGAACATAATTAAACATAGTCTATCATCTTTTAAAGTCTCTAAGGCACAGGTCCGCCCTAGTATCATGATCAACATCCTATGGAAAAGCACCTGAAAACACATGTGAAAATAGGTACGTCAGCATAAAAATGCCTGTGAGATACATAGGTTTTGTGAAAATAAGATTCATGACTTTTGTTTGAGAAAATGTTTAGTCATGAACCTTGTTATTTGCTTTTTCTTGTAAATCATTTGAAAAACGATAAGATCAGTTGATATGTATAAGTAGATGTAATGTTAAATGAACAACCATGTAAAATGAATTGTATAAGATAATATGTTTGTAAATAAATGTCTTGTGAAAAGTATGTTATTTGTATAAAAATGTTCTATGTCTCAAACGGAAATGATTCAAATAACGTTACGCCATGTAATACCATACAAACACTTATATATAGGAAGTACCAGCGGCGTATCCACCATGCTTGTATCATATTACACACGCATCGTTACTTAATCACTTAATCAAACCAAACCAATTGTCAAATGTATTGAAAAATATGTCAAAGTGTTTATGTCAAGATGTAAATCATGTCAAATGTCTATGTCAAATATCCATGTCAAATGTCTATGTCAAATATCCATGTCAAATGTCTATGTCAAAATGTCATGTATGGCAAGTGAAATGTCTCAACTAAACCATATGCACAAAAACAAAGTATTGAAGTAAAACATGGTTTAAATCAACGCTATGTTTTGTGTAAATGCATGCAACTATTTAATATGAACATTTATGCGGTATTGTGAAAATGCATACATCCAAGCCTGGCGACTGTGGTGATAAACCCTTTAAACAAATTAAAGGTCTATCTGTCTTAATGTCAACGAATTCGGTCATTCCTTTCTGTCCCCTTACCCTGGGATGTCCGGAACGGGAGTTGTCAATTCCTATGGTACCACTACCTACTAACGAACGGCGTAGCTAATGTTAATGGATATATTGTCCCATGTAAACAAACCAAATGTCATAACAAAATGTGAGCATGTGAAAACAATGCACTAAGTATGTAATCAAATGAACATACATAGCGTGAAATGTCATGTAAAACGATGTACTAAGTAATGCACACAATGGGCATACCTAGCATGAAATGTCATGTAAAACGATGTACTAAGTAATGCACACAATGGGCATACCTAGCATGAAATGTCATGTAAAACGATGTACTAAGTAATGCACACAATGGGCATACCTAGCATGAAATGTCATGTAAAACGATGTACTAAGTAATGCACACAATGGGCATACCTAGCATGAAATGTCATGTAAAACAATGTACTAAGTAATGCACACAATGGGCACACCTAGCAGGAAATGTCATGTAAAACAATGTACTAAGTAATGCACACAATGGGCACACCTAGCATGAAATGTCATGTAAAACAATGTACTAAGTAATGCACACAATGGGCACACCTAGCATAAGATGTAATGAAATCATGTACTATAATGTACTAACGAACATAGCAGGTATATGATGTGAAAACAGGAAAGCATGAAAGTAACAAGTAGGCACATGTGTTCCACCCCAAAACAGTTTGGAAAACAGTAAAAGAGGGGTCTATGTACTCACTTGTGATTGCTCAGCTGTATAAAGATAACCACCAAGCAATGCAAGAGATCTCGGAATCAAACGGCACCTAGTATAGGTAACTATGTTAATAACCGGACCTATCTCGGAAGACTGGGTAGCATTAGGGTTTGTAAACCAAATGAGTGTCGGAACTCACGTGATATGGTTTAACAAAGCCTACATACTAAATGAAACTTAACATAATAGTTTACGACCCATTACGACCCGTTTAGGAAGCTTATGCTACTTTAACGTGTCGTGCGCGTGAAACGCGTTCGGACCGCCTAACTAGTCCTATGACAAGTATTATATGCCTAAACATGTTAAATAATTAGTTACGTGACAAAAGTTTAGGTTACATATGCTAAATTACCAATTATGTATGAAAAGGGTATTCTGGTAATTTACCTAAGGCATATAAACTACCTATCATGCAACTACTTAAACGTCGTGACCATAAGGTATAACCTCGGAAGGTTATTCCCTATCTACTATGGTCACCTACTGTGTTTGGTCGGATCCTAATGATCGACCAAACTGGGTCGGGTTCGAGGTATAAGCGATTTATCAGATCGCTTACCCTACGACCCTAGACAACGTGGTAATCAGTAGGCATAGTCCCAAGGGACTATAACCATCGTGATTACAATCACGTTGCGAAGTTCTAACGAACTTCGCATTGACCATTACTGGCCAACGCTGAAAGTCAAACAAAGTTTGACTTTCTGACTCGAAAAGCAGTAAAAATAAGGAAAAGAACGAAAGAATACTTACGAAGGGTCCCCGAATGCTAATCTAGATCAGTATAGTTCAGGTATGAAACAAGGTTTCAACTTAGAACACAACTAATAAGATTCTTGTGCCTTAAAACAATGAAAGGCATGGGGTATATATAGTATTCGGGTAACCGTTAGGATCGTTTGTCGATTATCGTGCCTTAATCTCGTGCGTACACTTGTCACAAAGGTTATGGAGCCACATATGCTCCTAATCTTAGTGATTAAGCAAGTTGCAAACATGTGGTTGTGGTTTAATTGGTTGCAACTTGTGATAAAAACACTGAATCTGGTCCAGATAGGGGCTCGCGTGACGCTAAGGACCCTCGCGTCACGCTAGGCCCCTGTTTTGGCAGATTTTGCAGAAATGGTCCCTGCACGTGTTTTAAGCGATTTTCGATGCGTTTGAACCCCGTTAACCTCATTTCAAGGCTCTAAAATGAAGTTAAAGTATAGGGAACTCAAAACATGTTCAAAAATATGCCGGATGATGGTTCGTTTGGTCGTACGAACGCGATGTTCGCTTAAGTACGACGGAATGCGCATAAGCGCGAAAAACGATCCAAATGACGCGACGAATGGATTTTTCTTAAGGCGAACACTAAAATAAAATATAGTCATGCTTTCATAAATTTTTGGATGTCCAGATGTATTCAGAACGTAAGTTATGGGCGAAAATGCAAACTTGTGCACTTTTTGACACTTTTAGTCCCTGAATGTTCCAAAAGTTTATTTTAGCACACCAAACCCCTCAAAGCCTATTTCTAAGCTATGTAAAGGATATTTAAGGTGTGTTTAACTTATGGTCATGTTCCGGAATGTTCGTTACAGTTCAAATTGACATACTTTCGCAGTTTGTCATATTTAGTCCCTGTAAGCGAATTAACTTGTTTTTGCCATACCAAAGCCTTCGAAACTTATTTCTAAGTTATGTAAAGGTTAATTAAGGTATGTTGAGTATATGTTGATGTTCCGGAGTATTTCTCGCATTAAACTGAGTACGTTTACGCACTAGTTTGCGTATAACTCTCCAGAAAGCGATGTAGAGTTTGAAATTACATAAAAGTCAAAACATGAAAAATGTACAACATAACAAAACAGACATTGGGATCAAATAACATTGTTTTATTGATAACAGAACTGTTCATAGTGATTACAAGCACAGTTGTTACAGTCTCCCCTACTTGTGGAAATTTCGTCCCGAAATTTATTTAGAGGAAACTTGTGGAAAAAGATGTGGATATTTCGCCTTCATTTGATCTTCGCGTTCCCAAGTAAACTCAGGTCCACGTTTAGCTTCCCAGCGAACTTTGACCAAAGGAATGCGCTTGCGTTTAAGCCACTTGACTTCACGTTCCATGATTTCCACTGGTTTCTCAACAAATTTCAGTGTTTTGCCAACACGAATTTCGTCAAGCGGTATGGAGTAGTTCTCATCAGCTGTACACTTCTTGAGATTTGATATGTGAAAATTTGGATGAACATTTCCAAGTTCAGGAGGTAACTCAAGTCTGTAGGCTACCTTTCCGATTCTTTCGACGATCTTGAATGGTCCAACGTATCTAGGTGCAAGTTTTCCTTTCTTTCCAAATCTGATCACACCTTTCCAAGGTGAGACCTTAAGTAATACTCGATCACCGACTTGAAATTCAAAGGCTTTGCGTTTTGGGTCCGCGTAAATCTTCTGACGGTTTCTAGCTGCCTGAAGGTTATCACGAACTTTCTTGACCTTGTCAGTTGTCTCTAAAATGAGGGCAGGTCCAGTAAGTTGAGCCTCGCCAATCTCATTCCAGCAGACTGGTGAATGACATTTTCGACCATAGAGAGCCTCAAAAGGAGCCATTTTGATGCTAGTGTGATAACTGTTGTTGTAGGAGAATTCAATCAATTTAAGATGTGAATCCCAGCTACCACCAAAATCGATCACACAAGCTCTTAGCATATCCTCCAGAGTCTGGATTGTTCTCTCAGATTGACCATCCGTTTGCGGATGATAAGCTGTGCTCAGATTAAGTTGGGTCCCCATGGCAGATTGCATGGTTCTCCAAAAATGAGAAGTGAAACGAGCATCTCTGTCAGAAATGATGTTCAAAGGAACACCATGTCGAGCTACAATTTCATCTACATAGATTTGAGCAAGTCTGTCAGTAGGAAAATCCTCGCGGATTGGCAAGAAATGTGCTGACTTTGTAAGACGATCAACGACTACCCAGATGGCATCATGACCTTTCTTTGTGCGTGGCAGTTTGGTAACAAGATCCATAGTAATGTTTTCCCATTTCCAAACTGGGATCTCTGGTTGCTCCAATAAACCAGAAGGACGCTGATGTTCAGCCTTAACCTTAAGACAAGTAAGGCATTTGGATACGTATAAGGCAATGTCTTTCTTCATACCAGGCCACCAATAGTGTGTACGAAGGTCCTTATACATTTTATCTGAGCCCGGATGAATAGAATAACGAGACTTATGGGCTTCATCCATAAGCAAGGTACGAAGATTATCCTGGCTTGGGACCCACAAACGGTCCATGAAGTAATATGACCCATTGTCCTTCAGTTCAAGAGCAGGTGTTATGTGATAGGGAAATTCCTTATCCATCAAACCTTGTGCAACACAAGATTGTTGAGACTGAGAAATGCGGGCTTGAATATCAGATCGAGCTTGAATAATAGATTGAACACGTACACAATGAAGCTTAGTATGTTCCTTACGACTCAATGCATCAGCCACGACATTCGCCTTACCAGGATGGTAGCGAATTTCGCAATCATAGTCGTTTAAAAGCTCAACCCAACGTCGTTGCCTCATGTTGAGTTCTTTCTGATTGAAGATATGCTGAAGACTTTTGTGGTCAGTGAAAACCACACATTTTGTACCGTACAAATAATGTCTCCAGATCTTGAGAGCAAAGACAACTGCACCTAACTCAAGATCATGAGTGGTGTAGTTCTTCTCATGTATCTTCAACTGCCTCGATGCATAAGCTATGACTTTGTTCCTTTGCATAAGAACACAGCCAAGACCCAATTTCGATGCATCACAATACACAACAAAATCATCATCACCCTCAGGCAATGATAGAACAGGCGCATCGCAAAGCTTCTGCTTCAAGTGTTGAAAAGCTTCCTCTTGTTTGAATCCCCAGAAAAAGGGCATTTTCTTCTGAGTTAGAGCAGTTAGAGGAACTGCAATCTTAGAGAAGTTCTCAATGAAGCGGCGATAATAACCCGCTAGACCAAGAAAAGAACGAACTTCAGTAGGAGTAGAAGGTGTATCCCAATCCTTAATCGCACTGATCTTGGAGGGATCTACATGGATACCTTGTTCGTTGATAACATGCCCCAAAAATTGAACTTCTTTAAGCCAAAATTCGCACTTGGAGAATTTGGCGAAAAGTTGCTCTTTCTTTAGGAGTTCAAGGGTAAGACGAAGATGTTGCTCGTGATCAGCTTGCGTCTTAGAGTATATCAAGATGTCATCGATAAAAACAATGACGAACTGATCCAAATAAGGTTTGCAGACCCTATTCATTAAGTCCATGAAAACAGCAGGAGCATTAGTCAAACCGAATGGCATGACTGTGAATTCATAATGTCCATAACGAGTACGGAATGCTGTCTTCGGAATGTCTTCTTCTTGCACCCGAAGTTGATGATACCCGGAACGCAGATCGATCTTCGAAAAATAAGAAGCGCCTTGTAACTGATCAAAGAGATCATCGATGCGAGGTAGGGGATATCGATTCTTGATGGTAAGCTTGTTAAGCTCACGATAATCGATACACATCCTAAAGGATCCATCCTTCTTCTTGACAAAAAGAACGGGAGCACCCCAAGGTGAAAAGCTAGGACGTATAAAACCTTTGTCAGAGAGCTCCTGAAGCTGCTTAGACAACTCTTGCATCTCAGACGGTGCAAGACGATATGGAGCTCTGGCAATGGGATTTGCACCAGGTACAAGATCAATGCGAAACTCGACTTGGCGTGCTGGAGGTAGACCAGGTAAATCTTCAGGGAACACTTCAGAATAATCCCGAACGATAGGAATATCTGAAATAGACTTACCCTTGCCTTTATCTTCTGTAACATGTGCTAAGAAAGCCACATAGTTCTTCTGCAGATACTTCCGAGCTTTAAAACAAGACATGAGTTTGAGACCACCGATAGGCTTCTCACCTTGAACCTGCAGGATCTCGCCTGTCGAAAGTGGCACACGAACAATCTTCTTAGAACAAACTATCTCTGCGTGATGCTTGGATAACCAATCCATTCCCACAATAACATCGAAGCTTCCAAGTTGCATAGGCGCGAGGTCAATAGGAAAAAGATGGTCGTTAAGGTTCAACTGGCAGTTGTGAAGAACAGAATCAAGAATAATGGGTTCACCACTAGCAACCTCTACTGTCAAAGATTTGCCTAGTTTCGTTCTAGACACTCGAAGCATTTGCTCAAAAGACAAAGACACGAAACTCTTATCGGCACCGGAATCGAAAAGAACAGATGCAGGCTGATTATTAATAAAGAACGTACCGTTCACCACATTATCGTCAGCCTGTGCCTCTTGGGCATTCATGTTAAAAACTCGGCCTCTAGCCGGAGCCTGATTCTGGTTCTGGTTCTGGTTGACTAGTCTTGGGCACCGATTCCTATAGTGGGTCAGATCCCCACAATTGTAACAAGCACCCGGTGGGTATTGTGGTCTTGCAGCTTGACCCTGTTGCGGAGCAGGAGGCTGAGCAACTTGTTGAGCCGGGTTCTGAACCGCGGGATTCTGAGCAGATCGACAAACATCGGCGAGATGGCCTGATTTCCCACAGTTAGTACAGAAACGGCATGGAAGTTGCGGCTGGTGGTGACTGTTGCATCTATTGCACAAAGGTGCATTCCCTGTATAGGGTTTCTTTGCTGGAAGCTGTGCAGGTTGGTTGAGAGCTGCCTGATTAGCTTGGGCAGTGATAGCAAAATTTTGAGAAGCCTTACGCTTCTTTGACCTCTTCGAAGAACCAGAGTTCTTTCCATTCAAGTTTTGACCTTTCTTGCTATCTTCCCTGTCAGCCGACTGCTTCTTGCCCTTGTCACCCTTCCTGTGTAACTTGTTCTTCCGGATCTGCGACTCAGTCAATGTCGCAGATAACTCGATCGCCTGACGAAGTGTGGCAGGGTTACTACCAGTAAGAATGTCTTGTACCGAGTCAGGTAGGCCATCGATGTATCTCTCGATAGCCTTGTCGAGTGGGGTAACCATTGTTGGGCAAAGCAGACTCAATTCTTCAAACCGATCAGTATAAGCCCTGTGCTCACCACTATCTTGCTTCAACACATCAAACTCTTTCTCCAACGCTCGCTGTTCATGGCGAGGACAGAATTCCCTCATCATAAGGGCTCTAAGTTCAGCCCATGTCTGTGCGAGAGCAACTTCTGCACCTTGGTCCCTCATAACCCCGTTCCACCATGTTAAAGCCCTCTTCTGAAATACGCTCGAGGAGAACTCGACCTTGCGATTATCCGGACACTGCACATGGCGAAAAGTATTCTCTATGCTCTCGAACCACTGAAGAAGACCAGTCGCTCCCTCAGAACCACTAAACTTGAGTGGTTTAGCCTGGTTAAAATCCTTGTATTTGCATGGAACATTGTTGTTGTTGTTGGCTTGGTTCCATTGAGCAAAGAGATTTGGAAACTGAGCAGCCATCTGCTGCGCAATAATTTCTGCCAGCTCGGCAGTTGCTATCTGATTCTCGCGTCGAGGAGGCATTCTAAAAGAGGAAAACATGAAAGGAACGAGTGAGATGATTGGATGAAGAGAATGAGATGAAACAAAATCAACAAAAGCAAAGATGGTGGTCATTCGTCCGTATCACAAAGCAAACAAACGACACACAGTGACTAATCAAAGTAAATGGGTCAAAAATAATGTATAATGAAGACATGCTCGCCTATAAGTGAACACTCATCCCAGGAATTCCCAGGTAAGCACAACTGGTCTCTGCGTCTGGTTGAGATGTATACGAAGTGCTTGCCTAGACAGAAAACCCAGAATACAGGCATTCACCCTTCCAGTTTGCACATGTTCACATTATTTAAAACCCAAAACGTTTGACGGGATTTTTGAAAATTTGAAGGCACAAGGCCAAAAACCAAACTCGAAAAGGGTTCAAAACCATAAAACAGAGGGTTCAAAACCTTACAATTGAGGGTTCAAAACCTTGTAAAAATCATTCAAAAACAGATGATTGTTTTTCAAAAATCGTTTCGGAAAAATTTTGGTTCCTTGTTTTGTTAATCACCTAAGGATAGGTGATGTACATGTTTTAAGATCTAAACACAAGATAACTTGTGTTAGGTTCCTAGAAAAGTTATAGTCTAGGTCAAAGCATTACTAATAACCTAATTCCCTATAACCATTGGCTCTGATACCAACTCTTCTGTCACACCCCGACCGCGTAAAACAACAAAGCGCGGCGGAAACATCGGGGCGTGTTGCGACAGAATTAATTGTTTCATAACCATGGCATACAAAGTTGTATTTTATTTATCAACAAGGGTGTTACATTGTTTCAAACAGGAAATTAAAGAGTTCAGAACATAATTAAACATAGTCTATCTTCTTTTAAAGTTTCTAAGGCACAGGTCCGCCCTAGTATCATGATCAACATCCTATGGAAAAGCACCTGAAAACACATGTGAAAATAGGTACGTCAGCATAAAAATGCCTGTGAGATACATAGGTTTTGCGAAAATAAGATTCATGACTTATGTTTGAGAAAATGTTTAGTCATGAACCTTGTTATTTGCTTTGTCTTGTAAATCATTTGAAAACAATAAGATCAGATGATATGTATAAGTAAATGTCAGGTTAAATAAATAACCATGTAAAAATGTGTTTGTATAAGGTAAGTTGTTTGTAAATCAATGTCTTGTGAAAAGTATGTTATTTGTATAAAATGTTATATGTATCAAACTGAAATGATTCAAATAACGTTACGCCGTGTAATACCATACAAACACTTATATATAGGAAGTACCAGCGGCGTATCCACCATGCTTGTATCATATTACACACGCATCGTTAACTTAATCACTTAATCAAACCAAACCAACCAATGTAAGAAGTCTATGTTTAACCAAATTGTCAAATGTATTGAATAATATGTCAAAGTGTTTATGTCAAGATGTAAATCATGTCAAATGTCTATGTCAAATATCCATGTCAAATGTCTATGTCAAATATCCATGTCAAATATCTATGTCAAATATCCATGTCAAATGTCTATGTCAAAATGTCATGTATGGCAAGTGAAATGTCTCAACTAAACCATATGCACAAAAACAAAGTATTGAAGTAAAACTTGGTTTAAATCAAAGCTATGTCTTGTGTAAATGCATGCAACTATTTAATATGAACATTTATGCGGTATTGTGAAAATGCATACATCCAAGCCTGGCGACTGTGGTGATAAACCCTTTAAACAAATTAAAGGTCTATCTGTCTTAATGTCAACGAATTCGGTCATTCCTTTCTGTCCCCTTACCCTGGGATGTCCGGAATGGGAGTTGTCAATTCCTATGGTACCACTACCTACTAACGAACGGCGTGATCGGTGTTAATGAATGTATTGTCCCATGTAAACAAACCAAATGTCATACCAAAATGTAAGCACGTGAAAATAATGCACTAAGTATGTAATCAAATGAACATACATAGCGTGAAATGTCATGTAAAACGATGTACTAAGTAATGCACACAATGGGCACACCTAGCATGAAATGTCATGTAAAAACAATGTACTAAGTAATGCACACAATGGGCACACCTAGCATGAAATGTAATGTAAAACAATGTACTAAGTAATGCACACAATGGGCACACCTAGCATGAGATGTAATGTAAAACAATGTACCAAGTAATGCACACAATGGGCACACCTAGCATAAGATGTCATAAAATCATGTACTATAATGTACTAACGAACATAGCAGTATATGATGTTAAAACAGGAAAGCATGAAAGTAACAAGTAGGCACATGTGTTCCACCCCAAAACAGTTTGGAAAACAGTAAAAGAGGGGTCTATGTACTCACTTGAGATTGCTTAGTTGTATAAAGATAACCACCAAGCAATGCAAGAGATCTCGGAATCAAACGGCACCTAATATAGGTAACTATGTTAATAAACCGGACCTATCTCGGAAGACTGGGTAGCATTAGGGTTTGTAAACCAAATGAGTGTAGGAACTCACGTGATATGGTTTAACAAAGCCTACATGCTAAATGAAACTTAACCTAAGTCTTATTGACCCATTATGATCCGTTTAGGTAGCTTACGCTACTTTAACGCATCGTGCGCGTGAAACGCGTTCGGACCGCCTAACTAGTCCTATGACAAGTATTATATGCCTAAACATGTTACATAATCAGTTACGTGACAAAAGTTTAGGTTACATAAGCTAAATTACCAATTATGTATGAAAAGGGTATTCTGGTAATTTACCTAAGGCATATAAACTACCTATCATACAACTACTTAAACGCCGTGACCATAAGGTATAACCTCGGAAGGTTATTCCCTACACTATGGTCACCTAATGTATTTGGTCGGATCCTAATGATCGACCAAACTGGGTCGGGTTCGAAGGTATAGGCGATTTATTAGATCGCCTACCCTACGACCCTAGACAACGTGGTAATCAGTAGGCATAGTCCCAAGGGACTATGACCATCGTGATTACAATCACGTTGCGAAGTTCTTACGAACTTCGCATTGACCATCACTGGTCAACGCTGAAAGTCAAACAAAGTTTGACTTTCTGACTCGAAAAGCAGTAAAAATAAGGAAAAGAACGAAAGAATACTTACGAAGGGTCCCCGAATGCTAATCGTGATCACAATAACTCAGGTATGGAACAATGGTTCCAACTTAGAGTCAAATAGATCAGATTCTTGTAAGTAATGAGGTTGGATGGCATGGGTATTTATAGTATTCGGGTAACCGTTAGGATCGTTTCATGGAAAAGAGGGCACGATCAAGGCCGTACACTTGTCGGAAAGTTATGGTGCCTCAAAATGCTCACCACCATAAGGAATCAACACTTGGCAAGGGGTTAGGGAGTGCAAAACAGCTGCAAACAGCTGTTAAATACACTTAATCTGGTCTGATAGTGGGAAGCGGCCCGCTTCAGGATCAGCCAAAGACAATGCGGGCCGCATGGCCCTTCTGATCTGCACATATGTTTGAAAAATGACAGTTTCAGTCCCTGCACGTGTTTAAGGCCATTTTCGACACTTCTAAGGCCCGTAAAGCCAACTTTAAGGCCCTAAAATGTTGCCTAAAAATTGTGGACATGAAACATGTTCAAAAATACGTCGGATGATGGTTCGTTTGGCCGTACGAACGCGATGTTCGCTTAATTACGACGAAATGCGCACAAGCGCGAAAAACGATCCAAATGACGCAACGAATGGATTTTTCTTAAGGCGAACACTAAAATATAATGTAGTCATGCTTACATAAATTTTTGGATGTCCAGATGTATTCAGAACGTAAGTTATGCGCGAAAATGCAAACTTGTGCACTTTTTGACACTTTTAGTCCCTGAATGTTCCAAAAGTTTATTTTAGCACACCAAACCCCTCAAAGCCTATTTCTAAGCTATGCAAAGGATATTTAAGGTGTGTTTAACTTATGGTCATGTTCCGGAATGTTTGTTACAGTTCAAATTGACATACTTTCGCAGTTTGTCATATTTAGTCCCTGTAAGCGAATTAACTTGTTTTTGCCATACCAAAGCCTTCAAAACTTATTTCTAAGTTATGTAAAGGTTATTTAAGGTATGTTGATTATATGTTGATGTTCCGGAGTATTTCTCGCATTAAACTGAGTACGTTTACGCACTAGTTTGCGTATAACTCTCCAGAAAGCGATGTAGAGTTTGAAATTACATAAAAGTCAAAACATGAAAAATGTATAACATAACAAAACAAACATTGGGATCAAATAACATTGTTTTATTGATAACAGAACTGTTCATAGTGATTACAAGCACAGTTGTTACAGTCTCCCCTACTTGTGGAAATTTCGTCCCGAAATTTATTTAGAGGAAACTCGTGGAAAAAGATGTGGATATTTCGCCTTCATTTGATCTTCGCGTTCCCAAGTAAACTCAGGTCCACGTTTAGCTTCCCAGCGAACTTTGACCAAAGGAATGCGCTTGCGTTTGAGCCACTTGACTTCACGTTCCATGATTTCCACTGGTTTCTCAACAAATTTCAGTGTTTTGCCAACACGAATTTCGTCAAGCGGTATGGAGTAGTTTTCATCAGCTGTACACTTCTTGAGATTGGACACGTGAAAAGTTGGATGAACATTTCCAAGTTCAGGAGGTAACTCAAGTCTGTAGGCTACCTTTCCGATTCTTTCGACGATCTTGAATGGTCCAACGTATCTAGGTGCAAGTTTTCCTTTCTTTCCAAATCTGATCACACCTTTCCAAGGTGAGACCTTAAGTAATACTCGATCACCGACTTGAAATTCAAAGGCTTTGCGTTTTGGGTCCGCGTAAATCTTCTGACGGTTTCTAGCTGCCTGAAGGTTATCACGAACTTTCTTGACCTTGTCAGTTGTCTCTAAAATGAGGGCAGGTCCAGTAAGTTGAGCCTCGCCAATCTCATTCTAGCAGACTGGTGAACGACATTTTCGACCATAGAGAGCCTCAAAAGGAGCCATTTTGATGCTAGTGTGATAACTGTTGTTGTAGGAGAATTCAATCAATTTAAGATGTGAATCCCAGCTACCACCAAAATCGATCACACAAGCTCTTAGCATATCCTCCAGAGTCTGGATTGTTCTCTCAGATTGACCATCCGTTTGCGGATGATAAGCTGTGCTCAGATTAAGTTGGGTCCCCATAGCAGATTGCATGGTTCTCCAAAAGTGAGAAGTGAAACGAGCATCTCTGTCAGAAATGATGTTCAACGGAACACCATGTCGAGCTACAATTTCATCCACATAGATTTGAGCAAGTCTGTCAGTAGAAAAATCCTCGCGGATTGGCAAGAAATGTGCTGACTTTGTAAGACGATCAACGACTACCTAGATGGCATCATGACCTTTCTTTGTGCGCGGGAGTTTGGTAACAAGATCCATAGTA
This sequence comes from Helianthus tuberosus, assembly GCA_030545235.1. NCBI lineage: Eukaryota > Viridiplantae > Streptophyta > Magnoliopsida > Asterales > Asteraceae > Helianthus > Helianthus tuberosus. The sequence continues at coordinate 25,008 of JARYGA010005312.1, read as the reverse complement.
ATGTTTTCCCATTTCCAAACTGGGATCTCTGGTTGTTCCAATAAACCCGAAGGACGCTGATGTTCAGCCTTAACCTTTAGACAAGTAAGGCATTTGGATACGTATAAGGCAATGTCTTTCTTCATACCAGGCCACCAATAGTGAGTACGAAGGTCCTTATACATTTTATCTGAGCCCGGATGAATAGAATAGCGAGACTTATGGGCTTCATCCATAAGCAAGGTACGAATATCATCCTGGTTTGGGACCCACAAACGGTCCATGAAGTAATATGACCCATTGTCCTTCAGTTCAAGAGCAGGTGTTATGTGATAGGGAAATTCCTTATCCATCAAACCTTGTGAAACACAAGATTGTTGAGCTTGAGCAATGCGTGCTTGAATATCGGATCGAGCTTGAATAACAGACTGAACGCGTACACAATGAAGCTTAGTACGTTCCTTACGACTCAATGCATCAGCCACGACATTCGCCTTACCAGGATGGTAGCGAATTTCGCAGTCATAGTCGTTTAAAAGCTCAACCCAACGTCGCTGTCTCATGTTGAGTTCTTTCTGGTTGAAGATATGCTGAAGACTTTTGTGGTCAGTGAAAACCACACATTTTGTACCGTACAAATAGTGTCTCCAGATTTTGAGAGCAAAGACAACTGCACCCAACTCAAGATCGTGAGTGGTGTAGTTCTTCTCATGTATCTTCAATTGTCTTGATGCATAGGCTATGACTTTGTTCCTTTGCATAAGAACACAGCCAAGACCCAATTTCGATGCATCACAATACACAACAAAATCATCATCACCCTCAGGCAATGATAGGACAGGCGCATCGCAAAGCTTCTGCTTCAGGTGTTGAAAAGCTTCCTCTTGTCTGAATCCCCAGTAAAAGGGCATTTTCTTCTGAGTTAGAGCAGTTAGAGGAACTGCAATCTTAGAGAAGTTTTCAATGAAGCGGCGATAATAACCCGCTAGACCAAGAAATGAACGAACTTCAGTAGGAGTAGAAGGTGTATCCCAATCCTTAATCGCACTGATCTTGGAGGGATCTACATGAACACCTCGTTCGTTGATAATGTGTCCCAAAAATTGAACTTCTTTAAGCCAAAATTCGCACTTGGAGAATTTGGCGAAAAGTTGCTCTTTCTTCAGGAGTTCCAGAGTAAGACGAAGATGCTGCTCGTGATCAGCTCGCGTCTTAGAGTAAATCAAGATGTCATCGATAAAAACAATGACGAACTGATCCAAATAAGGTTTGCAGACCCTATTCATTAAGTCCATGAAAACAGCAGGAGCATTAGTCAAACCGAATGGCATGACTGTGAACTCGTAATGTCCATAACGAGTACGGAATGCTGTCTTCGGAATGTCTTCTTCTTGCACCCGAAGTTGATGATACCCGGAACGCAGATCGATCTTCGAAAAATAAGAAGCACCTTGTAACTGATCAAAGAGGTCGTCGATGCGAGGTAGGGGATATCGATTCTTGATGGTAAGCTTGTTAAGCTCACGATAATCGATACACATCCTAAAGGATCCATCCTTCTTCTTGACAAAAAGGACGGGAGCACCCCAAGGTGAAAAACTAGGACGTATAAAACCTTTGTCAGAGAGCTCCTGAAGCTGCTTAGACAACTCTTGCATCTCCGACGGTGCAAGACGATATGGAGCTCTGGCAATGGGGTTTGCACCAGGTACGAGATCAATGCGGAACTCGACTTGGCGTGCTGGAGGTAGACCAGGTAAATCTTCAGGGAACACTTCAGAATAATCCCGAACGACAGGAATATCCGAAATAGACTTACCCTTGCCTTTATCTTCTGTAACATGTGCTAAGAAAGCCACATAGTTCTTCTGCAGATACTTCCGAGCTTTAAAACAAGACATGAGTTTGAGACCACCGATAGGCTTCTCACCTTGAACCTGCAGGACCTCGCCTGTCGAAAGTGGCACACGAACAATCTTCTTAGAACAAACTATCTCTGCGTGATGCTTAGATAACCAATCCATTCCCACAATAACGTCGAAGCTTCCAAGTTGCATAGGCGCGAGGTCAATAGGAAAAAGATGGTCGTTAAGGTTCAACTGGCAGTTGCGAAGAACAGAATCAAGAATAATGGGTTCACCACTAGCAACTTCTACTGTCAAATATTTGCCTAGTTTCGTTCTAGACACGCGAAGCATTTGCTCAAAAGATAATGACACGAAACTCTTATCGGCACCGGAATCGAAAAGAACAGATGCAGGCTGATTATTAATAAAGAACGTACCGTTCACCACATTATCGTCAGCCTGTGCCTCTTGGGTATTCATGTTAAAAACTCGGCCTCGAGCCGGAGCCTGATTCTGGTTCTGGTTCTGGTTCGCTAGCCTTGGGCACCGATTTCTATAGTGGGTAAGATCCCCACAATTGTAACAAGCACCCGGTGGGTATTGTGGTCGTGCAGCTTGACCCTGTTGCGGAGCAGGAGGCTGAGCAACTTGTTGAGCCGGGTTCTGAACCGCGGGATTCTGAGCAGATCGACAAACATTGGCGAGATGGCCTGATTTCCCACAGTTAGTACAGAAACGGCATGGAAGTTGCGGCTGGTGGTGACTGTTGCATCTATTGCACATAGGTGCATTCCCTGTATAGGGTTTCTTTGCTGGAAGCTGTGCAGGTTGGTTGGGAGCTGCCAGATTAGCTTGGGCAGTGATAGCAAAATTTTGGGAAGCCTTACGCTTCCTTGACCTCTTCGAAGAACCAGAGTTCTTTCCATTCAAGTTTTGACCTTTCTTGCTATCTTCCTTGTCAGCCGACTGCTTCTTGCCCTTGTCACCCTTCCGGTGTAACTTGTTCTTCCGAATCTGTGACTCAGTCAATGTCGCAGATAACTCGATCGCCTGACGGAGTGTGGCAGGTTCACTACCAGTAAGAATGTCTTGTACCGAGTCAGGTAGACCGTCGATGTATCTTTCGATAGCCTTGTCAAGTGGGGTAACCATTGTCGGGCAAAGCAAACTCAACTCTTCAAACCGATCAGTATAAGCCCTGTGCTCACCACTATCTTGCTTCAAAACATCAAACTCTTTTTCCAACGCCCGCTGTTCATGGCGAGGACAGAATTCCCTCATCATAAGGGCTCTAAGTTCAGCCCATGTCTGTGCGAGAGCAACTTCTGCACCCCGGTCTCTCATAACCCCGTTCCACCATGTCAAAGCCCTCTTCTGAAATACGCTCGAGGAGAACTCGACCTTGCGATTATCCGGACACTGCACATGGCGAAAAGTATTCTCTATGCTCTCGAACCACTGAAGAAGCCCAGTCGCTCCCTCAGAACCACTAAACTTGAGTGGTTTAGCCTGGTTAAAATCCTTGTATTTGCATGGAACATTGTTGTTGTTGTTGGCCTGGTTCCATTGAGCAAAGAGATTTGGAAACTGAGCAGCCATCTGCTGCGCAATAATTTCTGCCAGCTCGGCAGTAGCTATCTGATTCTCGCGTCGAGGAGGCATTCTAAAAGAGGAAAACATGAAAAGAAACGAGTGAGATGATTGGATGAAAAGAATGAGATGAAACAAAATCAACAAAAGCAAAGATGGTGGTCATTCGTCCGTATCACAAAGCAAACAAACGACACACAGTGACTAATCAAAGTAAATGGGTCAAAAATAATGTATAATGAAGACATGCTCGCCTATAAGTGAACACTCATCCCGAGAATTCCCAGGTAAGCACAACTGGTCTCGCGTCTGGTTGAGATGTATACGAAGTGCTTGCCTAGACAGAAAACTCAGAATACAGGCATTCACCCTTCCAGTTTGCACACGTTCACATTATTTAAAACCCAAAACGTTTGACGGGATTTTGAAAATTAGAAGGCACAAGGCCAAAAACCAAACTTGAAAAATGGTTCAAAACCATAAAACAGAGGGTTCAAAACCTTACAATTGAGGGTTCAAAACCTTGTAAAAATTTATTCAAAAACAGATGATTGTTTTTCAAAAATCGTTTCGGAAAAATTTTGGTTACTTGTTTTGTTAATCACCTAAGGATAGGTGATGTATATGTTTTAAGATCTAAACACAAGATAACTTGTGTTAGGTTCCTAGAAAAGTTATAGTCTAGGTCAAAGCATTACTAATAACCTAATTCCCTATAACCATTGGCTCTGATACCAACTCTTCTGTCACACCCCGACCGCGTAAAACAACAAAGCGCGGCGGAAACATCGGGGCGTGTTGCGACAGAATTAATTGTTTCATAACCATGGCATACAAAGTTGTATTTTATTTATCAACAAGGGTGTTACATTGTTTCAAACAGGAAATTAAAGAGTTCAGAACATAATTAAACATAGTCTATCTTCTTTTAAAGTTTCTAAGGCACAGGTCCGCCCTAGTATCATGATCAACATCCTATGGAAAAGCACCTGAAAACACATGTGAAAATAGGTACGTCAGCATAAAAATGCCTGTGAGATACATAGGTTTTGCGAAAATAAGATTCATGACTTATGTTTGAGAAAATGTTTAGTCATGAACCTTGTTATTTGCTTTGTCTTGTAAATCATTTGAAAACAATAAGATCAGATGATATGTATAAGTAAATGTCAGGTTAAATAAATAACCATGTAAAAATGTGTTTGTATAAGGTAAGTTGTTTGTAAATCAATGTCTTGTGAAAAGTATGTTATTTGTATAAAATGTTATATGTATCAAACTGAAATGATTCAAATAACGTTACGCCGTGTAATACCATACAAACACTTATATATAGGAAGTACCAGCGGCGTATCCACCATGCTTGTATCATATTACACACGCATCGTTAACTTAATCACTTAATCAAACCAAACCAACCAATGTAAGAAGTCTATGTTTAACCAAATTGTCAAATGTATTGAATAATATGTCAAAGTGTTTATGTCAAGATGTAAATCATGTCAAATGTCTATGTCAAATATCCATGTCAAATGTCTATGTCAAATATCCATGTCAAATGTCTATGTCAAATATCCATGTCAAATGTCTATGTCAAAATGTCATGTATGGCAAGTGAAATGTCTCAACTAAACCATATGCACAAAAACAAAGTATTGAAGTAAAACTTGGTTTAAATCAAAGCTATGTCTTGTGTAAATGCATGCAACTATTTAATATGAACATTTATGCGGTATTGTGAAAATGCATACATCCAAGCCTGGCGACTGTGGTGATAAACCCTTTAAACAAATTAAAGGTCTATCTGTCTTAATGTCAACGAATTCGGTCATTCCTTTCTGTCCCCTTACCCTGGGATGTCCGGAATGGGAGTTGTCAATTCCTATGGTACCACTACCTACTAACGAACGGCGTGATCGGTGTTAATGAATGTATTGTCCCATGTAAACAAACCAAATGTCATACCAAAATGTAAGCACGTGAAAATAATGCACTAAGTATGTAATCAAATGAACATACATAGCGTGAAATGTCATGTAAAACGATGTACTAAGTAATGCACACAATGGGCACACCTAGCATGAAATGTCATGTAAAAACAATGTACTAAGTAATGCACACAATGGGCACACCTAGCATGAAATGTAATGTAAAACAATGTACTAAGTAATGCACACAATGGGCACACCTAGCATGAGATGTAATGTAAAACAATGTACCAAGTAATGCACACAATGGGCACACCTAGCATAAGATGTCATAAAATCATGTACTATAATGTACTAACGAACATAGCAGTATATGATGTTAAAACAGGAAAGCATGAAAGTAACAAGTAGGCACATGTGTTCCACCCCAAAACAGTTTGGAAAACAGTAAAAGAGGGGTCTATGTACTCACTTGAGATTGCTTAGTTGTATAAAGATAACCACCAAGCAATGCAAGAGATCTCGGAATCAAACGACACCTAATATAGGTAACTATGTTAATAAACCGGACCTATCTCGGAAGACTGGGTAGCATTAGGGTTTGTAAACCAAATGAGTGTAGGAACTCACGTGATATGGTTTAACAAAGCCTACATGCTAAATGAAACTTAACCTAAGTCTTATTGACCCATTATGATCCGTTTAGGTAGCTTACGCTACTTTAACGCATCGTGCGCGTGAAACGCGTTCGGACCGCCTAACTAGTCCTATGACAAGTATTATATGCCTAAACATGTTACATAATCAGTTACGTGACAAAAGTTTAGGTTACATAAGCTAAATTACCAATTATGTATGAAAAGGGTATTCTGGTAATTTACCTAAGGCATATAAACTACCTATCATACAACTACTTAAACGCCGTGACCATAAGGTATAACCTCGGAAGGTTATTCCCTACACTATGGTCACCTAATGTATTTGGTCGGATCCTAATGATCGACCAAACTGGGTCGGGTTCGAAGGTATAGGCGATTTATTAGATCGCCTACCCTACGACCCTAGACAACGTGGTAATCAGTAGGCATAGTCCCAAGGGACTATGACCATCGTGATTACAATCACGTTGCGAAGTTCTTACGAACTTCGCATTGACCATCACTGGTCAACGCTGAAAGTCAAACAAAGTTTGACTTTCTGACTCGAAAAGCAGTAAAAATAAGGAAAAGAACGAAAGAATACTTACGAAGGGTCCCCGAATGCTAATCGTGATCACAATAACTCAGGTATGGAACAATGGTTCCAACTTAGAGTCAAATAGATCAGATTCTTGTAAGTAATGAGGTTGGATGGCATGGGTATTTATAGTATTCGGGTAACCGTTAGGATCGTTTCATGGAAAAGAGGGCACGATCAAGGCCGTACACTTGTCGGAAAGTTATGGTGCCTCAAAATGCTCACCACCATAAGGAATCAACACTTGGCAAGGGGTTAGGGAGTGCAAAACAGCTGCAAACAGCTGTTAAATACACTTAATCTGGTCTGATAGTGGGAAGCGGCCCGCTTCAGGATCAGCCAAAGACAATGCGGGCCGCATGGCCCTTCTGATCTGCACATATGTTTGAAAAATGACAGTTTCAGTCCCTGCACGTGTTTAAGGCCATTTTCGACACTTCTAAGGCCCGTAAAGCCAACTTTAAGGCCCTAAAATGTTGCCTAAAAATTGTGGACATGAAACATGTTCAAAAATACGTCGGATGATGGTTCGTTTGGCCGTACGAACGCGATGTTCGCTTAATTACGACGAAATGCGCACAAGCGCGAAAAACGATCCAAATGACGCAACGAATGGATTTTTCTTAAGGCGAACACTAAAATATAATGTAGTCATGCTTACATAAATTTTTGGATGTCCAGATGTATTCAGAACGTAAGTTATGCGCGAAAATGCAAACTTGTGCACTTTTTGACACTTTTAGTCCCTGAATGTTCCAAAAGTTTATTTTAGCACACCAAACCCCTCAAAGCCTATTTCTAAGCTATGCAAAGGATATTTAAGGTGTGTTTAACTTATGGTCATGTTCCGGAATGTTTGTTACAGTTCAAATTGACATACTTTCGCAGTTTGTCATATTTAGTCCCTGTAAGCGAATTAACTTGTTTTTGCCATACCAAAGCCTTCAAAACTTATTTCTAAGTTATGTAAAGGTTATTTAAGGTATGTTGATTATATGTTGATGTTCCGGAGTATTTCTCGCATTAAACTGAGTACGTTTACGCACTAGTTTGCGTATAACTCTCCAGAAAGCGATGTAGAGTTTGAAATTACATAAAAGTCAAAACATGAAAAATGTATAACATAACAAAACAAACATTGGGATCAAATAACATTGTTTTATTGATAACAGAACTGTTCATAGTGATTACAAGCACAGTTGTTACAATTCGAAGCTCTCTACGGTCGAAAATGTCGTTCACCTGTCTGTTGGAACGAGATCGGTGAAGCTCAGCTTACTAGACCTAAGCTCGTTCTGGAAACAACAGGCAAAATCAAGAAAATTCGAGATAATCTTGTGACAGCTAGATGCCGTCAAAAGAGTTATGCGGATTTACGACGCAAGCCATAAGAATTTCAAGTCGGAGACCGTGTCCTACTCAAGGTGTCACCTTGGAAGGGAGTGGTGAGATTTGGAAGGAAAGGAAAACTTGCACCTCGATATGTGGGACCATTTAAGATTGTGGAAAGAATTGGGAAGGTTGCCTATCGACTAGAGCTACCTCCAGAGCTTGGAAATATTCACCCGACTTTTCACGTGTCCAATTTGCGAAAGTGTTTAGCTGACGCTGATCTTCACATTCCTCTCGACGAGATCCGAATCGATGAAATGATGCACTTTGTCGAGAAACCAGTGGAGATCGTCGACCGTACTTTCAAACAGTTGAAGAACAAACGGATTAATTTGGTAAAAGTTCGTTGGGAGTCCAAACGTCGCCCAGAGTTTACTTGGGAACGTGAGGACCAAATAAAGGCAAAATATCCGCATTTGTTTTCACAAGCTTCCTCTAAATAAAATTTCGGGACGAAATTTCCTGAAGTAGGGGAGACTGTGACAACTGTACTCTGTAATCGATGTACGACGTAAAACAATGATGATTATTAATAAAACAATGTGATTTGGTGTTACTATATGTGTTTTGATGTTATTATGTGTGTATTTGTGTTTGGTGAATTTTCCATTAGATTCGACTCCAATTTCAAGCTTTAAATCGCTTTCTGGAAGGTTATACGCAAACTGGTGCGTAAACGCAGTCAGTATAACGCGAAAAATACTCCGGAATAATGAAATAGGCTTAACATACCTTAAATAACCTCCACATAACCTAGAAATAAGTTTTGAATGGTTTGGTGTGTTGAAATCAAGATTGTTCGATCGAAGGGACTAGTTGTGTCAAACTGCAAAACTATACTGATTTGTATAGTAACGAACACCCCGGAACTTGATTATAAGTTAAACATACAATATCCTTTACATAGCTTAGAAATAGGCTTTGTGGGGTTCGGTATGCTAAAACAAACTTTATTGGTCATTCAGGGACTAAAAGCGTCAAAAAGTGCACAAGTTTGCATTTTCGCGCATATCTTACGTTCTGAATATATTTGGACATCCAAAAATTTATGTAATCATTAAAATATTTTATTTTAGTGATTGGCATGATAAAATTCTATTCATCGCTTAATTTGGATCGTTTTTGCGTTCGTTACGACTTTCGTCGTAATTAATCGAACAACGCAACCGTACCACCAAACGAAACGACACCCGAGATGTTTTCAAGCATATTTCATGTTCCCTATCTTTTAACATCATTGTGGAGCTTGAAACTGGGTTTGACGGGTGTTAGAAGTGCCGATACGCAACGAAACAAAGTGCAGGGGGTAAACTGTAAATAAGTGAAAGTGTCTGGTCTGCAGGTCCCTTATGGAGCGTATGGACCATAGCCTTACGGTCCGTAAGCTTGTGCCAGCACCACAGAATTCAGAAACTTCCATTCCAGTTGTTGCAACTGGTTTTAGACATGATTTTTGCAATCTATGGACTTGTTTGCCTGTTTTGCTAGTGCCCAACCTTAGATTAACAAGTGTATGGCCACGATTTGGGCTTCACAAGACTTGGAATGATCCTTGAACTCCTAACTTACTATAAATAGCAACCCCCACTTCAATTCATTCTCACACTTGATCTGAAATCAGCTCTAAGTTGGGGTGTTTACACTTCATACCTGAGCTATTTTAGATCAAACATCCTTCTTGGACCCTTTGTAAGTCGTCTTCTTGCTTGTTCTTGTATTTCAAGCATGAAAGTCAAACAAGTTTGACTTTCAGCTTTGACCAGTCAATGGTCAACACAAAGTTCCGTTGAACTTTGCAACGTGAGCGTAATCACGATGGTTATAGTCCCTTGTGACTATACCTACTGATTACCACGTTGACTAGGCGTAGTGACGAGTCGTAGTTTCGGCCAAAATGCGTGTTTATGCGTATTTTGTAACCAAACTACTCTAGGGTATCAAAACCGTTTGTTTTGATATCAAAACCTGTTTTCTAACTTAACTAAACATGTTCTAGCATGTTTAGCTCGTCACTTTTATTTTAGTGCTCGTAAGTCAAGCGGACTAAAGACCCGCTTAGACTTTCGAACACGGCCCGTTTGGTTGATCATTAGGATCCGACCAAACATGTTTAGTGACCATAGTTGCATAGGGAATAACCTTCCGAGGTTATACCTTATGGTCACCTAGTTTAATGTAGTTGTATGATAAGTAGTCTATATGCCTTAGGTAAATGACCAAAATACCCTTTTCATGCATAATTGGTAATTAAGCATATGTAACATAAACTTTTGTCACGTAACTGATTATGCAACATATTTAAACATGTTTAGGCATATAACACTTGTGTCACACCCCGATATTTCCACGTTTGACCGGTGGGGGAGTATCGTGACGTGTTTGGCAACATTACAGTCAAACAACACAATATTTAATATGCACAGCGGAAGCAAATGAAAGATATATTTCAACCGAATGTAATATTGTAATATCAATATCCCAAATAGTTGAAATTAATCCACAGGTGGATAAAAATAAAAATAGGAAACAGTAGTTCAACAGACTTTAGGCATCTTAAGCTTGCGAGACTCTTTTGATGCTAAGGAGAAATCCAGCCTATTACGAGTAGTACCTGCACTTAATATTTTTGGGAAAATACGTCAGTTTACACTGGTAAATACAATTAACCGACTCATTTTTAAAATGATTAAAAATTGATTTAGATGCACATGGCACAAACGTTTTATAACTTGGGATAATTATTTAAATATATAATCTCGTAAAAGAATTACATGTTCCTTATGCGTTCAGTAGCCCGGATCGTGCCGGGTTAAAGATCAATAGACACACCACATTATTTATTTTGGCACTGACGGGTGTACGCCTACACCCCGCGCTTAGGTCGTGGCCATTTCGTAAAATGATGCCAAGGATATCCGGGACATGGTCATTAACCTCCCAAAGGCTTTAAGCAAACAAAACAATTTAAACGGGCCGATCAATATCAATTAACCACCATACGATGGAAGATTTAATGCCCGACCAAGCGGTATTTTATATACCGTACCCCAAGCCCGTATAGGGAAAATAAGTTAAAAGTATTTACCTTTGCAAGTATAATTCACAATTAGAAAATGCGGGTAGCTTTTACCGGTTCTCCTATTCTGGAACAAAGGTTTATAATAACCTATTAGAATCCTAATGGTCTTTAGTTAAGCTTAAGCTTAGACCGATTAGTTTTAAGGAATGATACGGTTCGAACGCGTGATTAAGCGAAGACCGGGATATAATGTGATTTAGACCCGACAAGTTTGAAGACTTGTCTTATATGGGTAATCTAAACACATTTTGGATTTTGAGATAAAAACGATAAGGTTTGACCCGTTTCGGCTAGTTTATGCAAACTAGTTACATAAACCGAACCGAACGCGCGAGAGGCGTAACGGGTAACCATAAGAGCCATATACAGGTTTCCTAAGTTAATACGCTTCAAATATGTTGTGACATCAGTAAGATATCTTTTATTATGCCCGAAATGAATTTAAACTCAAACTATGCCCCGTAGGGGTATTTTAGTCATTTATAAGGTTATAAAAGAGTTCACGTATTAACTTGAGTTACAGGTCTGATATAATCAGCAAAAATACTTAATTTGATAAGTTATAACATTAGGGTATTGCATATATGTGAAATTTATCAATTATAACCAAACTTTGCACCGTAGGGGCATTTTGGTAATTTCACATAAGCCGAAAAGCTTACTGTTAAACAACTTTTGCTTACTGTTAAAATATTATAGTTTACCTAAAATATCAGTAGGTATCAACCCTTGTATTTTTAAAATAGTTTTATTACATACTATGCGTTAAAAACGCTTAAAAAGGCGATTAGAAGCCGTTTCTGGGTTCTATATTGAAACCTGATATTTTTATTATTCCAGAATGTTTAAAATATAGAAAGCTTCAGTATCAAAAGGTTTGGGGTCAAAAAGATATGTAAAACTCATTTTATAGCCCAAAAGGGCAAAACCGACAATTACCGACTCAAGCTTATAACTCTAAGTTATGCTCAGCCTAACATTAATTAAAATCTTCAAAATTCCAAAATAATATATTACATCAGTGGGTAAAAAGTTTGATATCAAAAAGTAGGTTTAAATAGGCTATACGTTAATTATGACGTTTAATCGCTAAAAAGCTTTCTAATTACGCTAATGAGCATAACTCTCAATCTACACCTCAAACTGATGTCAAATTTTGGGTACAAGTTTATATATCAGTAACTAAGGTTTCTACTCTTTTACATTTTCAAAAATCACGTTTTATGGTGAAAAGGGCATAATGGTCAACATATGAGCAATTAACGGAATCATGCATATTAAGTGGATAACTAATGAAACAAGGTGTATAATCACAGAGGGTTATACTAGCATGTAACCTGGTCCAATTAAAGCTCTAAGGCATTTCTAAAACATGCTTAAACGGGTCAGAACTGAAAGTCAAGGCAAAAGTCTGATTATGCGACTTTCGGTTCCGAACCGGGTCTCTACTGAAAATTGTTGGGTTGAACATGTTTAGACATGTTCTTACATTATTTACTAAGTTATAATAATGATCAAACAGGTTGTATGGGTTCTACATTGCTAATTATGTATTAATTTGAAATTAAGCATTCTGTTGACTTTTTCTAATTAACTTTGACCCGACAAATGGTCTAGATAGAGTGGGAATCAGAGGGTGCCCTTTTAAGGGTTTAATGCCCACATAATTACCAACTTATAACTACTTTCAATTGGACTAATCACTGGACCATTAATGATTAATCGCTAAGTCAACCGTTAATTACGACGGTTTGACTTTTAAGCTAAAACTAAGCAAAAACTCAACTAAGAAAGGTTAAGCATACTTACAGAAGTCCTATGCACGATTAGGAAGGCTTAGGGTCTACTCTTAAGCTCCAGGAAGCTCCAGAAATGCAGAAGGAATGAGTGATCAAATGGTTGCAACTTTGTGGCCTTTTATAGTGTTCTTGATTCACAAAGATGGTGACAACTAAGTCTATGGGGTGATCCAGATCAACAACAAGTGTTCCTAGGGTCTAAAAGTAATGTAGGGGTCATCCAAAGATGTGAAAAATCGATTTTAAGTCGGTTACAAGCTTAAAACAGACAACAGCCAACATTATTGTCGCTGGGCAACCCTTACGGACCGTAAGGGGTGGGCTTACGGTCCGTAAGCCCTTTGCAGAAGGTAAAAATGTTTGGCCTTTCAAGCATTCGAAGGGGCAACCATGTATTACGAATTTGGGACATGATTTATCAGTGTGGGGCCTCTTATTATGGGTCTTGAACAGTTATGTACCCTACCATTTTGCCATGTTTCCTTTAATCCTTTTGAAAGTGCCGTTAATGAAGGTTTACCGTGCATTTCTTCGTAGGAGTCTACCCTTGCAATTATGAATCAGTTATTGCTAGAAATCACCGGATTTGAATATATACCAGATGTTTATTAGTCTTGGGATTCATAATGAGGTCGTTCAGAGGTGTAAAATTAACATGTCTACACTTTTAAATCCTGTCATACATCTTTAATTATATCCGGGTTTATAACACTTTTTGTCTTACATGACACGTGTCGTTATTCTATTGTACACGAATTTTCGAGGTGTTACATCCTCACCCCCTTAAAAGAAATCTCGACCTCGAGATTTACTGAAACAAATAAGGGTACTTTTCTTTCATTGTGGACTCTACATCCCACGTGTACTCGGGACCTCTACGGGCATCCCATTTTACCTTTACAATAGGCACATGCTTCCTTCGAAGCTTCTTAACCTGTCGATCCTCGATCCACACAGGTTTTTCAACAAACTTCAAGCTCTCTTCTATGTGCACATCTGTATGTGGTATGACTAGTGATTCATCAGCGAAACACTTCTTCAGATTGCAGATGTGGAATACATTATGAATACCACTGAGCTCTTCAGGTAAGTTTAACTTATAGGCAACTGATCCGACACGTTCGATGACCTCGAAAGGTCCTATGTATCTCGGGCTTAACTTGCCTTTCTTACCAAATCGCATTACTCCCTTCCAAGGTGATACTTTAAGCTACACTTTGTCACCTACCTCGAAGTTAAAAGATTTACGCTTTAAATCTGCGTAGCTTTTCTGCCTATCCCTGGCAGCTTTCAGGCGGTCACGAATCTGGACAATCTTCTCCGTCGTTTCAAAGACTATTTCCGGTCCTGATAGTTGGACATCTCCAACTTCCGCCCAACAAATGGTCGTTCTGCACTTTCTACCGTATAGGGCCTCGAAAGGCGCAGCCTTGATGCTGGTATGGTAGCTATTGTTATATGAGAACTCGATCATTGGTAGGTGATTATCCCAACTACCACCTAAGTCGATCACACATGCACGAAGCATGTCTTCCAACGTTTGGATGGTACGCTCACTCTGTCTGTCCGTCTGAGGATGGTAAGCCGTACTGAAATTTAAGCGCGTGCCCAAAGATTGTTGGAAACTCTTCCAAAAATGTGACGTGTATCTAGTATCTCTGTCAGAGATAATGGCCACAGGTACGCCATGTAGAGCTACAATCTTATCTACGTACAATTGGGCTAACATGTCGGAGCTATAGGTCTCCTTAATGGGTAGGAAATGTGCTGACTTAGTCAGTCTATCCACTATCACCCATATCGTATCATTGCATTTCCTTGTCTTTGGCAACTTGGTGATGAAATCCATCGTCACCATTTCCCACTTCCAAGTGGGAAGTTCAGGCTGTTGTAGCAAACCTGACGGTTTCTGATGTTCTGCTTTGACTTGCGCACATGTCAAGCATTTAGCTACATAGGTAGCTACAGACTTCTTCAAGCCTATCCACCAATAATTTGCCTTCAGATCCTGATACATTTTATCAGCTCCAAGATGAACAAAATATTTAGAACTGTGGGCTTCCTGGAGGATAACATCTCGAAGTCCCCCATAAATTGGAACCCATATTCGTCCATTTAATCTCAGGATTCCGTCCTTGCCAAGGGATAACTGTTCTTCGGTTACTCCTATCTTTTCATTAGGATAGTTAGCTTCCAACACAGCTTCCTTCTGTGTGGCTAACAACCTTTCATTCAAACCGTTCTTTATCTCAATACTCTTGGCATTGATTCGGATGGGTTTCACCATTTCCTTCCGACTCAAGGCATCGGCGACTACATTCGCTTTGCCAGGATGGTATCTTATTTCACAATCATAATCATTTAAGGTTTCCATCCAACGTCGTTGCCTCATGTTCAAATCCTTTTGGTTGAACAGGTGCTGGAGGCTCTTGTGATCAGAATACATCACACACTTGACACCATATAAATAGTGCCTCCATAGCTTCAGTGCAAATACAACGGCACCCAATTCCAAGTCATGGGTGGTGTAATTCTTTTCATGCACCTTTAACTGTCGTGAAGTGTAGGCAATAACTTTGCCTCTCTGCATAAGCACACATCCCATCCCGGTGTGTGATGCATCGCAGTAAACCACGAATTCTTTGGTACCTTCAGGTAACGTCAGTACAGGAGCGTTGCTCAACTTCTGTTTAAGGATATCAAAAGATTCTTGCTGTTTTTACCACCAATCGAACTTAACCTTCTTCCTAGTCAAATAAGTTAGGGGTGCAGCAATCCTTGAAAAAATTTCGATAAAACGCCTATAATACCCTGCCAATCCCAAGAAACTGCGAATTTCTGTGGGCGTCTTTGGCTCTTGCCAGTTCATGATAGCTTCAACCTTAGCGGGATCTACTTGGATACCACGCTCACTAACCACATGTCCAAGGAATTGGACTTCTCGAAGCCAGAATTCACACTTCGAAAATTTGGCGTAAAGCTTCTCCTGTTGAAGTAGTGAAAGAATACATCGAAGATGCTTCTCCTGATCGGCCTTGTTCTTCGAGTAGATGAGGATGTCGTCAATGAAGACGATGACAAATTTGTCCAAGTATGGTTTGCAGACGCGATTCATGAGATCCATGAATGCGACAGGTGCATTAGTGAGCCCAAAAGGCATCACTAGGAACTCGTAATGACCATAACGAGTCCTAAATGCAGTCTTGTGTACATCTTCATCTTTAACCTTCAATTGATGATAGCCTGACCTCAGATCGATCTTAGAGAAGTAGCTTGCCCCTTGTAGTTGATCGAACAGATCGTCGATTCTGGGCAATGGGTACCTATTCTTGATAGTGACCTTATTAAGCTCACGGTAATCGATGCACAGGCGCATCGATCCATCCTTCTTCTTGACAAATAAGATTGGTGCTCCCCAAGGAGACGAACTAGGTCTAATGAAACCTTTGGCTAGCAATTCATCTAGTTGCGTTCTCAATTCCTTCATCTCCGTTGGTGCCAACCTATAAGCTGCTCTAGCAACTGGTGCTGCTCCAGGTATGATGTCAATTCTGAATTCCACTTGCCTATCTGGTGGTAAACCAGGTAGTTCTTCAGGAAAAACTTCAGGGTATTCAGAAATGACAGGAATATCCTCAATCTTAGGCTTCGGCTCATCGATAGTAACTTGTGCCATGTAGATGACACAACCCTTCTTTAAACACTTAGAGGCCTTGAGCATAGTCACTTGCTCAGGCAGTCCATACTGGGTATCTCCCCGAATGGTAAGTGATTCACAAGACGGAGCCTTAATCACCACTTGCTTCTTGTTGCAGACAATTTGGGCCTGGTTATGAGATAACCAGTCCATACCCAAAACTATGTCAAAACCGGCTAACTTAAAGGGAAGTAGGGACAAAGGAAAAGAGTGGTTCTTAATGGATATGAAACATCCATCTAATATGGTTGAGGCGGTTTCTATGGTGCCATCAGCTAACTCTACCTCATATTTTACACTTAAGGTTTTAACAGGCAAATTCAGCAATTTGCAAAACTTATTATCTACAAATGATTTATCAGCTCCTGAATCAAAAAGTACTCTTGCATAAACATCATTTACAAGGAAGGTACCTGTTATCACATTGTCGTCTTGCACGACTTCCTTCGCATCCATTCTGAAGACACTCGCATTGGTCTTCTTTCCTTCGTCATCTTTCTTTGCATATTTTGGGCAATTTGTCTTAATGTGCCCCTTTTCGTTGCAACTGTAGCACATTGCATCTTTCAGCTTCTTACAATCCAAGGTCTTGTGTTCCTTGTACTTGCATATCCCTCATACAAAGGTTCTCGACTGTGTCTGCGAGTTTGAATCATATCGGCACTTCCCGAAGTGATGTCTCTTGCAGATCTTACACTTGGGCTTATCACCAGATTGATGCCCATCCTTCTTAGATTCAGACCCTTTCTTGTAGTCATTGTTTCCTCGGTGCTTCTTGTTTGACCTTCGTGAATTGTCATCTTCACGTTTCCGTTTCTCGGCATCCGTGTTCCTCAATGATCTCTGTCGGACCGCGTCCAGTGTGAGGGACAAGGATATATCAGTTACCGATCTGAAGGTAGTTGGCCGAGAGGCCTTCACGCTTGCCTTTATCTCTGGGGCTAAACCCCCAATGAAACGAGCTATTCTTTTGGGTTCCGGGGTCACCAGATACGGAACCAATCTTGATAATGTGATGAAGCTCATAAGGTAAGCTTGGCAATCAAGATTCTTCATAACCAACGATAGGAAGTCAGACTCAATCTTTTCAACCTCATGTTGAGGGCAGTAGTTTTCCCTGATGAGGGCAACAAATTGCTCCCATGTCATATTGTACAGTGGGATCTTCCCAGTAGCTTGAATTAGCGATCTCCACCAGGCTGAGGCTTCACCTTTGAATGATTGAGACACAAACTTTACCACATCTCTATCAGCGCACCCGCTGATATCAACCATAGTATCCATCTCATCCAACCATTTTAATTTGAACTGTTACATAAGACAATGACAATGGTTTACTTGGGAGTTTATTATGGAATTGTCTTTTATAGCAATTCATTAACCATGGTAACATAAGCCATATTTGGTTAATTTGTTAATCATATTTATTTAGGATTTTTATTATAATTTATCCTAACTATAAAAACAATAACAGTTTTATTAGTGGCACAACAGGCCTAGTCACAAGGACATTTTTAAATTATAAGCTATGATTTCAGAGAATGAAGTCTTTAAGGTTTGAACATAGTTCTTTACCTTTTTCGGACAGGGAGTCATAGCTACCACTGTCTTTTGGCTCATGTAGAAATGAGCAAGGCCAGTAGGCACTATATTACCAATGTATGGTCAAAATATGATCATCTAAATTGATGACCTAAACCCATGATTCATAGATCATTAAGTTGGGTTAGGAATCTTTTGAAGAATCCTTATTTAAGAATGACGTGTGTGATTTTAACGAATCACGTCTGCCAGGAGCGTTAACATGTTTTCAGATGTTAACTGGGATCCGAATCTTTTTAAACAGGTTTTACCATATTGGCTAAGTCTTTATAATGACCCACAAGCTAGGTTTTACCTTTTTAAGATTCTTATTAATATTTAAAATAGGCAGATTAATTTCTAAAAGGAATGATTCTGATTTATTTATTTCATGTAATATATTTATGCATATAATAGCAAAATGAAATTTATAAACTTAACATTCCAATAATCATAAAAAGTACACACTGCCCTAAACGGGTCTTTTTAACAGAACACTTACCCACGCAGGGTTCACACTGAAATTCTAGTCCACGCAGGGACTTAAACAAACAACATACCCTCGAAGGGGTTAACAGAAAGATAGGCCCACGCAGGGGCTTAAAAGACAACCATACCCACGCAGGGGTCAAAACAGCAAGACAGGCCCACGCAGGGGCTTAACTGAAACAAGGAAAATACAATCAATAATTGAAGGATTCAATGGTCCTTCTTGCTCTTCCCTTTTATTAAACTTATCAATCCCTGGAAGAAACTTTGTCGCTCCCTGCGATCTCTGTGAAAGTCTAGCTCGACTTGGTCCAATCTTACAAGAATTTCTTCCCGTTCGGGTGGGGAAAACCGTGGCGGCTGTGATTATTGTCGAATTATAGGTCTAGCAGGTATTTGGTACCCATGATTTGGGTACCCTACTCCCCAAGGAGCTCCATACGGTCCTTTCGGGTGAAGGGCATTGTAATTGGCCGCTACCAAGTATGGGTCGGCTTCAGCGTAATTATAGTTGGTGTGAGCCGGCTGCTCAAACGGGTTGTACGCCATTGAACCTGTATATGCAGGAATCGGGTTATCAAAACCCATCGGTGGTGGTTGTGGTGCAACTGGGTTTGAAGGCCCACCCATTTGAGGGTCTTCATGTAGTGGCAGATAATGACTGCCACTAGAGTGATGAGGGGTGCTGAAGTGAAAGTCCCCTCCACGCGCGGATATTCGCGCGCCTGTCCTCCTACGCCTCGGCAGTTCTGGAGGTTCTTGATGAACTGGCGGAGGTGGAGGCAGTGGCGTGACTGCCACAAAACGTGAATCCCCATAGGGATCTTGCTGCTGTTGTTGCTGCTGGTGGGGCGATGAATGGTGAGAAGGTGTAAAGTACCATTCATGCTGGTTGAACCTTGCCTGGAAACTGTCTGGACCACCGTAGGGTGATCCGTGAAAAGATGAGCCATCCGAGACCTCGATAGGATGGTTGGGGGTCCCGGTTGCAGGCTCTATAGGGTCGGAGTTCTCCTCCATATCCATGGCGTTATCACCGGAAAAGTGATCCTCCGGTCCTAATGGGTTAAAACCCACGGGTTCTTGTATGTAGTTTGCCGGGTTAAACCGGCCCTGAAAAACAGGAGTGGGGTTACCAAAAGAATTGTGCGAAAGGGATCGCTGAAGAGGTATATACGAAGGTTGTGGGTTGTCGGGCTCGTTTTCTGACTGTGGCCCATAGGAGTTACGAAAAGGAGGCATTGAACTATGTGAAACAGATCGTCTAGCGGGCTCCACATTGGTCCTCCAGTTTTCTCGAGGATCAGCACTCGCAGTGGCAGAAGGAGCTCGCCTGTGCGAAGGCCCGGCTTCGTGATCATTGGGGGCGGTGATTGGCCCCTTGCCTCGTCCTCTTCGTCTGAAAAATCTTGGTGGCATATTTAGACCTGTCAATATAACATAAGATAACAACAAGAATATATAAAATAAAAGACAAAGTTTAAAATAAATTGAAACAAATTTGGATTATTCCTAGGTTCTTTGTCTAGACTCGAAAATTTTGGAATGTGCAATTGTGTAACTGAGATTAAACACAAAAGGCTAGTGTTTAATTCACTCAGCGTTGGCTCTGATACCAACCTGTCACACCCCGATATTTCCATGTTTGACCGGTGGGCCCGGTGGGGAAGTATCGTGACGTGGTTGGCAACATTACAGTCAAACAACACAATATTTAATATGCACAGCGGAAGCAAATGAAAGATATATTTCAACCGAATGTAATATTGTAATATCAGTATCACAAATAGTTGAAATTAATCCACAGGTGGATAAAAATAAAAATCGGAAACAGTAGTTCAACAGACTTTAGGCATCTTAAGCATGCGAGACTCTTTTGATGCTAAGGAGAAATCCAGCCTATTACGAGTAGTACCTGCACTTAATCTTTTTGGGAAAATATGTCAGTTTACACTGTTAAATACAATTCACCGACTCATTTTTAAAATGATTAAAAATTGATTTGGATGCACATGACACAAACATTTTATAACTTGGAATAATTATTTAAATATATAATCTCGTAAAAGAATTACATGTTCCTTATGCGTTCAGTAGCCCGGATCGTGCCGGGTTAAAGATCAATAGACACACCACATTATTTATTTTGGCACTGACGGGTGTACGCCTACACCCCGCGCTTAGGTCGTGGCCATTTCGTAAAATGATGCCAAGGATATCCGGGACATTGTCATTAACCTTCCAAAGGCTTTAAGCAAACAAAACAATTTAAACAGGCTGATCAATATCAATTAACCACCATACGATGGAAGATTTAATGCCCGACCAAGCGGTATTTTATATACCGTACCCCAAGCCCGTATAGGGAAAATAAGTTAAAAGTATTTACCTTTGTAAGTATAATTCACAATTAGCAAATGCGGGTAGCTTTTACTGGTTCTCCTATTCTGGAACAAAGGTTTATAATAACCTATTAGAATCCTAACGATCTTTAGTTAAGCTTAAGCTTAGACCGATTAGTTTTAAGGAATGATACGGTTCGAACGCGTGATTAAGCGAAGACCGGGATAGAATGTGATTTAGACCTGACAAGTTTGAAGACTTGTCTTATATGGGTAATCTAAACACATTCTGGATTTTGAGATAAAAACGATAAGGTTTGACCCGTTTCGGCTAGCTTATGCAAACTAGTTACATAAACCGAACTGAACGCACGAGAGGTGTAACGGGTAACCATAAGAGACATATACAGGTTTCCTAAGTTAATATGCTTCAAATATGTTGTGACATCAGTAAGATATCTTTTATTATGCCCAAAATGAATTTAAACTCAAACTATGCCCCGTAGGGGTATTTTAGTGATTTATAAGGTTATAAAAGAGTTCACGTATTAACTTGAGTTACAGGTCTGATATAATCAGCAAAAATACTTAATTTGATAAGTTATAATAGTAGGGTATTGCATATATGTGAAATTTATCAATTATAACCAAACTATGCACCGTAGGGGCATTTTGGTAATTTCACATAAGCCGAAAAGCTCAAAACTGAAGTCTGAGTTAAACAACTTTTGCTTACTGTTAAAATATTATAGTTTACCTAAAATATCAGTAGGTATCAACCCTTGTATGTTTAAAATAGTTTTAGTACATACTATGCGTTAAAAACGCTTAAAAAGGCGATTAGAAGCCGTTTCTGGGTTCTATATAGAAACCTGATATTTTTATTATTCCAAAATGTTTAAAATATAGAAAGCTTCAGTATCAAAAGGTTTGGGGTCAAAAAGATATGTAAAACTCATTTTATAGCCCAAAAGGGCAAAACCGACAATTACCGACTCAAGCTTATAACTCTAAGTTATGCTCAGCCTAAAATTAATTAAAATCTTCAAAATTCCAAAATAATATATTACATCAGTGGGTAAAAAGTTTGATATCAAAAAGTAGGTTTAAATAGGCTATACGTTAATTATGACGTTTAATCGCTAAAAAGCTTTCTAATTACGCTAATGAGCATAACTCTCAATCTACACCTCAAACTGATGTCAAATTTTGGGTACAAGTTTATATATCAGTAACTAAGGTTTCTACTCTTTTACATTTTCAAAAATCACGTTTTATGGTGAAAAGGGCATAATGGTCAACATATGAGCAATTAACGGAATCATGCATATTAAGTGGATAACTAATGAACCAAGGTGTATAATCACAGAGGGTTATACTGGCATGTAACCTGGTCCAATTAAAGCTCTAAGGCATTTCTAAAACATGCTTAAACTGGTCAGAACTGAAAGTCAAGGCAAAAGTCAGATTATGCGACTTTCGGTTCCGAACCGGGTCTCTACTGAAAATTGTCGGATTGAACATGTTTAGACATGTTCTTAGATTAATTACTAAGTTATAATAATGATCAAATAGGTTGTATGGGTTCTACATTGCTAATTATGTATTAATTTGAAATTAAGCATCCTGTTGACGTTTTCTAATTAACTTTGACCCGACAAATGGTCTAGATAGAGTGGGAATCAGAGGGTGCCCTTTTAAGGGTTTAATGCCCACATAATTACCAACTTATAACTACTTTCAATTCGACTAATCACTGGACCATTAATGATTAATCGCTAAGTCAACCGTTAATTATGACGGTTTGACTTTTAAGCTAAAACTAAGCAAAAACTCAACTAAGAAAGGTTAAGCATACTTACAGAAGTCCTATGCACGATTAGGAAGGCTTAGGGTATGCTCTTAAGCTCCAGGAAGCTCCAGAAATGCAGAAGGAATGAGTGATCAAATGGTTGCAACTTTGTGGCCTTTTATAGTGTTCTTGATTCACAAAGATGGTGACAACTAAGTCTATGGGGTGATCCAAATCAACAACAAGTGTTCCTAGGGTCTAAAAGTAATGTAGGGGTCGTCCAAAGATGTGAAGAATCGATTTTAAGTCGGTTACAAGCTTAAAACAGACAACAGCCAACATTATTGTTGCTGGGCAACCCTTACGGACCGTAAGGGGTGGGCTTACGGTCCGTAAGCCCTTTGCAGAAGGTAAAAATGTTTGGCCTTTCAAGCATTTGAAGGGGCAACCATGTATTACGAATTTGGGACATGATTTATCAGTATGGGGCCTCTTATTATGGGTCTTGAACAGTTATGTACCCTACCATTTTGCCATGTTTCCTTGAATCCTTTTTAAAGTGCCGTTAATGAAGGTTTACCGTGCATTTCTTCGTAGGAGTCTACCCTTGCAATTATGAATCAGTTATTGCTAGAAATCACCGGATTTGAATATATACCAGATGTTTATTAGTCTTGGGATTCATAATGAGGTCGTTCAGAGGTGTAAAATTAACATGTCGACACTTTTAAATCCTGTCATACATCTTTAATTATATCCGGGTTTATAACACTTTTTGTCTTACATGACACGTGTCGTTATTCTATTGTACACGAATTTTCGAGGTGTTACAACTTGTCATAGGGCTAGTTAGACGTCTCGAATGCGTTTTTGCGCGTACGACGCGTTAAAGTAGCATAAGCTATCTTAATGGGTCGCAACGGGTCGAAAGCACTTAGGTTAGGTTCCGATTTAGGATGTAGGCTTTGTTAAACCATATCACATGAGTTCCAACACTCATTTTGTTTACAAGACCTCATTCTATCCGATCTTCTGATTTAGGTGTCTATTGTTTGACTAGTGATTCGATTACTAGGTGCTGTTTGATTTCTCTGGTTTGCTCGAGTTTGTTGAAGTTCTATTGATTGAGGATACTTTGCACTCTAAGTGAGTACATAGTTCCCCTATTTTACTGTTTTCAATTATTTTGGGGTGATTCATATGTGCTAAATGTTTTCAAGGTTTTAACGATGGTTTTCAAAATGATTTTCGATATTATAACGATGATTTCAAAAACGATTAAGATGGTTTATATTAAACTAATAACGATTTCAATAAAGTGAATAAACTAGTTGGTTGTAATTACATAACGAATGGCATTCATTAGCATTAATCAAGCCGACCAGTATTAGGTTATGGTACCATAGGATCTGACAAATCCCATTATCATACTGTAGCCATGGTTATGTGTGGGTTAGGTGGGTAATGACTCAATCTGAATGTTAATTTACCCTTTGATGGTTTATTAATGCGAGAAGCGAGGTAGTCGAGTCACGAAGGTTTGAATGTTATTAGCGAGGCGACCACAAATAGTTTTCACACTTAAAACGAGGATGATTTAAACGATTTAAACGAATTATCGATTTGGGAACGATTCATACGAGATTAAACGAGTTGGATAAACGATTGGTTTTTGGTTAAGTGTTTAGATAATGGGACATGTGTAATATGATGAAAACATGGTAGATACGCCGCTGGTACTTCTTATATATAAGTGTTTTCATCGTATTACATACCGTGGTGTTATTTAGTTCACTTGGGTAAACGATTTTGAAACGATATCACACAAATGAGGTTTTCAAAATGATATAAACCATACGAGTTTTATTAACGATTTAATATGAGATGTTTTACAAATTGCTTTACTAAAACAAATGTTTTTGGGTTAAGAATCATGGCTACGAGGTTTTATAAACTATAGCCCGCTTGATTTGAGTTGGTTAATTGAGTTGCAATATTATACTCTTTTCAAAACAAGGTTTTTAATAAAGTATTGCAACATTTAAACTAGCCATGAATCCGACACTCCTATAAAACCTATGTACTCGCCAGCATTTCTTTGCTGACTTTGTTTTTACATATGTTTCAGGTGTTGATGCTTGATGATGATTACTAGGATGCATGAGTCACATAGGATCTGGACGAGGCCTTAGTGACATAATAACAATATTAGTTTATATGTAACTTGTTTGTTTTGTGTTAAGACAATGTTAATGTT
>JARYGA010005311.1:0-2500 GCA_030545235.1 Helianthus tuberosus | reverse complement strand
GGTGTTACGAAGAATCCCGAGAAAACGAACTTACCGGGCCCGCAGGCCCGTGGGCCCGAATCCAGATTATTATTTCCCAAGACCACCGTCAACTTGTCCCGGTGGTTCACATGAAGTTTGGTGCCGTTCCGACCTCGTTTGATACGGTTATGGTTGAACCACACGGGCGCTCGGTCCCGACCCGAGCCCAGTCAACGTTTTGACCCGATCAAATCAGCCCGTGACCCGAAACCACCCTACTTGGGCCCTACAACAGCCACGTAAAGTTTCGGGATGATCCGACGTTCTTTCATGGGGTTACGGACAATCCACGTCAAACAAGCGTCACGGGCCGACCGAGCCGGGCCAACGGGCCCTCGGGACCCGAAAACTGAATTTCTTTCATCCAAACACCTTAAAACACGTTACCGAGGTCTCACGCAAAATTTCATGCCAATCCGACGTCGTTTGATGGGGTTTTGAAAAATTATGATTCCTCAAAAATTTAATGTTTGTTCCTGTCACTTAGCTTTTTGTGCAAAATGTATATATAGGGGAGGGGTGGGTGTTGAGCAGCCCATGCCCGGGCAAGGTAGGAGAGCGCCCAAGCCAAAGGAGGCTGGTGGCGCGCATAACAGCCCAAATGCCCCAACGATGACTGAGAACAAGCGCCCCTCTCCCCTCCCTCCCCCCCACCAAGCGCCCCTCCCCCCCACGTTGCCTGCCCACGTTGCCTCGACGACCAGCAAACCTCGAAAATTATGATTCCTCGAAAAATTAATGTCTGTTCCTGTCACTTTACTTTTTGTGCAAAATGTATATATAGGGGAGACCAGGGGCTTGAGCAACCCCTGTGCCCAAGCATGGGCATGATAGAAGCACACGAGACGCGAGGTTTAAAGCCTATACAAGCAAGGCGTCGGTCTCCCCAAGCCCCGTTGCCTATAAATCAAGCCCGATGCCTTGTAAATGCCCCACACGATGCCTACAAGCAACAACGACGTTTGCTAGTTAATCGATCGATGCCCCACACATTGCAGCATGTTGCCTAGTAAACAAGCCATGCTGCCTTGGAAGCGCCCCACATCATGGCATGTTGCCTAGAACGCTGCCCAGCACGCTGCCCTTGTTCCCGCACGACGACCTGAAAGCGTGGCTGACCACGTGCTTGCCTTCAAAAATTATGATTTCTCAAAAAATTAATGTCTGTTCCTGTCACTTTACTTTTTGTGCAGAATGTATATATAGGGGGGTGGTAGTACTCTTGGGGTAGAGAGGCATGTGCTGGGATGGCATGCCAAGGCATGTGCTGGGATGGCATGCCTTGGTGTGTGCTGGGATGGCATGCCAAGGACAAGCATGTGCTAGGAAGGCATGCCAAGGCCAAGGCAAGCACATGCATTGTGAGTGAGATGAGACGGTTGTCTTTACCCCAAGAGTGCCCAAGGGAGAGGAAAGAGGTGTCAAACGTATGCTGAGCCCCACTTCGGTAGTTTGGCACCCCCATAGGCATTCAGGCAAGCGTGCCTATGGGTAAAGTCGGTAGAGCTTGTCAGCCATGTTGGGTACTATTGTTTGGACGAGATGATGGCACACGTCAAGCTTGCTTTAAGGTAACGTTCTGGCAGCACAGCCAGCCCGCAATTGCTAGTTCAAGCGGGTGGAATCTGCCTATAGGGGCGTTGCTTGCTTGCTTGCTGTGGAATTGGGCACGCCCAATATGTATCATCGACCCACGTAGTTCCTGCATGGCCCCATAGGTATTCAGGCAAGCGTGCCTATGGGTAAAGTCGGTAGAGCTTGTCAGCCATGTTGGGTACTATTGTTTGGACGAGATGATGGCACACGTCAAGCTTGCTTTAAGGTAACGTTCTGGCAGCACAGCCAGCCTGCAATTGCTAGTTCAAGCGTGTGGAATCTGCCTATAGGGGCGTTGCTTGCTTGCTTGCTGTGGAATTGGGCACGCCCAATATGTATCATCGACCCACGTAGTTCCTGCATGGCCCCATAGGTATTCAGGCAAGCGTGCCTATGGGTAAAGTCGCTTGAGCTTGCCAACACCCATGTTAGCTGTAGTCTGGACCGATGATGGCACAAGGATGCTTGCTTTAAGGTAACATTCCGGCAGCACAGCCAGCCCGCAATTGCTAGTTCAAGCGGGTGGAATCTGCCTATAGGGGTGTTGCTTGCTTGCTGTGGATTTGGGACACGCCCAATATCTATCATCGACCCAACGAACTGCTCAACATGGGTTGCTGAGGGCTATTTTGGCACTGACGGTTCACTTGTTTGCTTGGCTCTGATAAACGTTTAGATGTCATGATGCTTGGGATCCAATAAATTTATGTGGGAAGCTGAGAGCTGGAACCCAATGTCATTCACCAGACGGCTTAGCTTCGTCAGTGTGTATAATATGTCATTGAACCCCAATCCTCGATGCCAACCTGATTATGACTTTTGGATTGCAATTATCATGGCTATCAAAAACTGAGTAGGAGTCATGGAATAAGTGAACAATTTG